>JANHJO010001026.1:2832-16144 GCA_032468235.1 Pseudoxyrhopus heterurus | reverse complement strand
ACTGTGTTGTCTAGTATTGTAAGAGGTGATTGTATAGGAGGGTTTCTCCTAAAATCTACTACCATCTCTACGGTTTTAAGTGTATTTAGTTCAAGATTGTTGTGATTGCACCACAAGGCAAGTTTATACTTTCATTTTATTTTATACTTTACATTTATATTTTATACTTTCATTTTATACTTTTATTTTATTAAAAAAAGCTATAATAAAATATGCCAAATTAGTTACAGAGGTGGCCAGAGTTTCACTTTCCTGCCAAAACATACAAGGGGCTGATATGCCCCTTTACTCTTTCCTTAATCTGGCTCTTGGAAGAGCAGCATTCTCTTTTCTGAAAACTGCTGGAATGCCAATATGACCATGCATGCTCCTTCCAGCATCAGAGATTAATTTACCTTTCAAAGAGCCCCTAGTATTTCTAGATAAAAATTAGAAGAAAAATCTTGGCTACCTCATATTTTAGAAACTAAGTGTAATCTTTATCTACCGCCACCTTCCCAGACTTCATACCAAGTAGTATTTTACTTAACTAAATGTCTATCTTTCTATCTACTCACAAAATGCCAGTAGGATTCACTGCTAGTAAGATCTGGCATAATTCTTTTAAGTCTCCAGTTGACTTTAGTGTCCTGATTCTATGCTTATAATTACTGGTAGTCCTCGATTTGCAACTGTAGTTGAGCCCAGAATTACAATTGCAAGTCAATACCAGTGGCTAAGTGGGTTATTGTGAACACATTGAAATTTATGCGCTCTTTTGTGGCAGTTGTTAAGCAAATCTATTGTCCATAATGCATGTTTTTTTTGCTGATTTCTACAAAAAAATACAATAAATAGCAGTCATGTGACCATGGGGTGGTGTAAAGTTCAAAGGGATCAAGTATGGAGACACTGCACCATTCTGCTCACTTCAGAAGTCATCCATGAGCATGATCAATGCTGTTTCAGTTCTACAGAAAGGCCTGGAATCTGACTAAAAGAGATCCATTTCCTCCAAGGCTCTCTGAAGCTTCAATGTGACCACCTTTACAACAGCCTTAATAAAATTTCCAAGTGTCCTTTTCATACTGGATTCCCTATGATACTTCTATCCATTTCTCCCTAAACTTTGATACCTATCTTGAATTGCAGAATAAGGCTACCCACCAGCTGGTAATGGCAATGATCTCTCTGATACTAGCAGCTGTACTTTTGTGGTTGAAATAGAAGCTTCTTCTGAAACAGAAATGATGACAACAGCTATAGGTCAAGTTTGGCCCCTAAATGAAAGAAAAGGACAGGACCATGTATAGAACAGAAGCTATATTTAAGCAGGCTGAGGGTAAATCTTGTGAGAACCCTGAGGCTTGTTTAACTCATATTTGATCCCAGGCCTTTGACTCCTTAGATAAGAGATCCCTTTTTGCTGCATTAGAGGACTTTCTTATCCTCCCAACATCAGCTGCTTTAGCATTCCCTTTCATTCGAATCCTTCACCACTGCTATATGCAGAAGGGATCCCTCACCCCAATTAGTCAAAAGTTGATCACAGCTATATACATCCATAAAATATAACAAATGACACATATCTGTCCAAATGATGTACAAAGTGTCATCAAGATATATGGAGATGTCTTTTGTATGAAACTACAAATGATTTGTGTGTGATTTTTTTCCCTTCCCCATTCAATTAAGTATTTAGTTGCAATAAAGTGTCATTCTGCCATAAATGTCTGTTCAAAAGAATTTCACAGCTTTAAATTAATTTATTGTGCTACTTGATATTATAGCTTCTGGGGGAAGAAGACAGTTCTGTAGAAGCTGTTTGTACCATGTTACTGTAAAAGATTGGAAGATGTCTTCATAACTTCACTTTTGAAATAAAAGTTATAAAAGGAAATTCTAAAAGCCATATAACAGCATTGTACTTTTGCTAATGCTAATTCAGAAAACACGATAGTGGGAGATATTTGCACTATATTTCACTGGAGTCCAATACAAGTAGTATTGTCAGCATGAGACTTTATTCTTAAAATGTATTTCACTTTACTGTTGTGAAGGGAAAATGACTTTGTTTTTCCCCAAAACATCTTTAGTAATTATTAAATGTATGCAATGTATTTGCTCTAAGCTACCAATAATATATTATAGTACTTCACCATGAATAATAAACAGCATCTGTTTTGTTTAGATTAAAGATGTACATTATTGAGTTTCACGAGGAAGAATATTCCTAAAGAAAAAGATGATATCAGATGAGGTTGCCCATACTATGGATAGGCAGCCTATAGCCTACAGGCACATATGTCTGCTTTTGATGACCTATTACACAGCCAACCATGGATACCCTTAATTGTTCCTCCTCCATACAGCTGCTGCCCCATTATTGAAATATGACCTCTATCAAGATTGCTCATGCATTGAAAGTGTTAGCAACTGCTGTGACTGTAGCTTTCAGAGTACTCAATGCATGATTACAGAAGTCTTTCATATCAACTGCCAGAGCAGCTGGTCAAAATTCTGCTCCGGCTTTAGAAGATACTGTATTCTGATAAATCACTATGATCCCATAACAGAGTCCACTCAGAGGATTTGATAACTTTCTGCAAGCTTGCTAAATGCCTGTTAGCAGTTATATTTTAATAACATAAGAAGTGGTAATGATGGAACACAGACCAGATGTTTTCAATTTGCTCTCTGCCACTTCAGACTATGACTAACCTGAAAACCATATGGCTCCAACATCTGGCTTAATCAAAGATTTCTTTAGATTGGTTTGATTATTTGTCTTTCAGCTTCTGTGTTTTGTTCTGCCTTGCCTGAGGATGAGTTCTAGGGAACCTAAAAGCTTGGCTACTTCTAAATGGCATTTTTAAAGACATTGCCCAATTATGGATTTTGCAGTTAATCAAATCTGCTATAGTTTCCTTCTCTAAATATTCTACAGAGATTTCTTCAGTTCCAATATCTACTGTCTGACCTCTGATTCCAGTATATTTTTTCAGACTTATGCAATAGCACTGACTTGAATTTTAATGTAAAGTGTTATTTCTTCACATCAGACATTTGTATAAGAATGGCTTTTCACCCCCAAGATATGCAAAAATGTACTGCTTGATTTGATTTCAATTCCCTACAAAATTATGATATATAGCCTTATCATTAAGTTTATTTTAATAGAAATGTCTGTTGGCCATTTTGCAATTAGAGTGTATTGTTTTGTTTTCTACCTGTAGATAGATTAAAGAAATATAGAGTAGAAGTAGACAACTTTTGGATGGCTGTGGGCCATACTTTACATTGGATAGGATGCAGTTGCAAAATATGCAGAGCCAGGATTTTCAGAAGTATTCTATTCAAAAATATTTGACAATAGGAGTATCAATGTGCTAGGGGCAAATACACAATGGGGTGAAGGTAGCGATGGGAAGCCTAATTAAACATGTGACATGTAGTATTAATGATTGTAGTACAAAACCACAAAGAACCCATCTGCATGCCTTGTAATTGATACTATGGGAACCAAATTCACTACTTAAGATGAATTTCATTTATACAGTGCATTAATGTAACTTGCCTTGAAATTTCAGCTACTAAATTTTCTCAGTTTAACTTTATGACACACCAATGACCATATCAAGAAGAAAAGGTGTTAATGAATATGCATAAATCTTGTACTACCCCTACAATAAAATTAAAGCATGCTTTCAATCTATTTTTCGATGTTCAGTGGCACTCTGTGGCCATGCATCCCTGAAGTTTCATATGGTTTACTGATTCTATAGAATATTTGCTGCTTCAGCTCACTACAAATTTTCTACATTTATGACAACAAAAGTGATGCCTTACATAAACTGAAAATGGAGGAAAACCATTCTTATGCAAATGTGATGTGGAAAAAGAACAATTGCAATTGCAAGCAGATTTGTTTGGAAGAGTTAATCCCTAACAAACAACAAATGTAAATACTTTATTTACTTTTATTCAGTAAAACTCTAATAGTGATGGAAGATTTACAATAACTATTGATTTTAACATAAAAATGATCTGAAGCAAGACAGTAAGAAGACAAATATTAATAAATCTTATTCAAATGAATGGAGGTAGGCTAACTTGGAGGCATTATCAGTGCATAAACTATGATGGATGGCTTACCAATTAAGATAACTAGTTTCCAAAATGTTAATGGGTTCCAAACTGAGTTTTAATGAATTTGCTTCAGGCCTAGGACTATATTTGCAATATAATTATACCCTGTTTACAATGTACAGTTTCTACCCCAGAAGTAACAAAGAGACTAACTAGCAAAATTCTTACATTTACTAAATGTTCTTTCTTTAAAAATATGCAGTGGCCGACAGCATAATTCTGGTCTAATATTAATCTGAACTCCTGTAGAACCTAGATTTTTAGTATTAATCAACATCATTAAGTTAATAATATATGATTTAACTAAAATGTAATGTTCCTTTGAGACTGTAAAATGTAGTACCCTTACATAAGAAATTAACACAAAGCAAAGTTATAAAAAAACCCTGAATCAGATGGAAAAAAAATTAACCACATAGCATCAAGATCTTGAGAAGCAGTGGTGGGGTTCAAAAAATTTCCTACTGGTTCAAACAGCTCACTTCACACGTGCACACGCAAAGCTCAAACACCGCCCTGTGTATCAACACTGGTGAGCTGTGCAGGCGCGCCTAATGCATGTGCATGCCAAATGTGCGCTTTGTGCAAAATGCGTGCTTCGCGCCAAACATACACAGGGCTCAGAGGCTGCCCTCTGAATCAATGCTGGTGAGCTGTGCTGTTTTTTAGTTCAGCTGAGGCGCAGCAATCCGCTCTCCACGCGAATCAGCTGAGCTAATAAACAACAGAATATAGAAGAGGTAAGAGTCGGGCGGGGCCAGCCAGAGGTGGTACTTGCCGGTTCTCTGAACCAGTCAAAATTTTCCCTACTGGTATGCCAGAACCGGTCAGAACCGGCTGAATACCACCTTTGATGAGAAGTGGTGGTACTGCTCTAAGCTGCAATAATAAGGCCATACCTGGAATAGTGCATCCAGTTCTGGTCACCACGATACAAAAAAGAAGCTTAGGCCCTAGAAAGAGTGCAGAGAAGAGCAACAAAGGTAATGATAAAGGGTCTGGAGGCTAAACTGTATGAGGAATGGCTAAGGAAACTACATATGTTTAGCCTAACAAACAAACAAAAAAAGGTTTAGAGGTGATATCATAGCCATCTTCTAATACTTGAAGGGCTGTCACAGGAAAGAGGGCAGGGGAAGAAGAAATGGAAGCTCATCCGTGAGAGATACAACCTGGATCTAAGGAGGAATTTCTTAATAGTGAGAAGAATTAATCAGTGAACAGCTTGCCTCCTGGAATTGTGGGTGCTCCATCACTGGAGACTTTTAAGAAAAGATCAGACAACCATTCATCCAGGACAGAATAAGAACACCTATTTAAGAATGCCAAGGAAGTTGAACTAGAAGATGTTCAAGGTCCCTCCAGCCCTATGACTCTATTTCTAACAGGAGTTTTATTATTTGTATAGAAGAACAGACATATTACTTGCAGTTAGAAGAACTGGAAACAGGAAAAAGACTTTTGAAACTTATTTCGTATCTGAGGCTGACTTTTATAACTCAGGCTGAAAAATACATTTTTTTTTAAATCTAAGCTCAGATAATTGGATTTAAATTAATTTTTAGATTCACACATTAATATATATATTATCTTGTCAATAGCACCTGTAAGGTTTTTTCCCCCTCACAAATTGAATATGCCTGATTAGGGTTAGAATAATCCAAAAATAAAAGTCTGGATTAGATAATACCATGCAGTTTATTCTTTTTGCAAAGTTAAAGGATTTATTTTTTCAAGAACACAGTTTGCATGTTCTTACCACTAAAACTGCCACTTTGGGATTTTAACAATTTGATTTAGTTATACCAAAAGGAGGAAATTAAAAAGCCAATATTTCGGTGCACTATAAACAAGGAAGTCTAAGACTAGACTAGTAGCCCATTAATGAATATTATCTATATCCTTTCTGTCTTCAGACCAGAACGTGCTGATGAATGATAAAAATACTTCCAAACTAAAGGCCATTATCTAAATAATCTCTTTGCCTCAATGCAAAAATTGCCTCACTAGTCACTATCCCTTTCTAGAAGACTTACACTAATGCCAGCAACTTTGTGTTATCATCGGCTCACAGCTGAGGAAGCCTTAAAATGGCTTTGCATGCTACATTCAGGAGGTGGTATCTGTCCCAGCTCAAGACTTTCCATTTGGACAAGCCAAGTCTGTCCCAGCTCAAGACTTTCCATTTGGACAAGCCAAGTTGCATGAAGGAGGAGGCTTCAGTTGTTGTGGTTGAAGTCAGTAATTTGGGTAGCACCAATGATGTGGTAGGTCTGCTGAGGGATGGCCCTTTCTGTATA
Source organism: Pseudoxyrhopus heterurus (assembly GCA_032468235.1). Classification (NCBI taxonomy): domain Eukaryota; kingdom Metazoa; phylum Chordata; class Lepidosauria; order Squamata; genus Pseudoxyrhopus; species Pseudoxyrhopus heterurus. The sequence continues at coordinate 9,716 of JANHJO010001026.1, read as the reverse complement.
GTCCCAGCAGATCATCTGGTCTACCTGGAGAAGGGAAAGCCATGAGTTAATTAGCTGATTCCCGGCATTGTAAATATTAACAAGATTCAGTTCTTCTGTTTTTCATTCCTGCCAGATAAGGAATTCCATTCCCAGTAATCAGCACTCCCTGCACTGGCAATTCACTTCCTTTCTCCACAAGAACATTCTTAGAGCTCCCACATAGATCCTGGTGGCAAACTTCCTTTCTCAAGCTCTAGTTCTCCGGGTTCATTTATCCAACAGCTACATCCAGGCTGCACAAATCCAGATTGGATTGTAAAATAATGAATGGGCTTCATCCAATCTTAAAGATTGCCTTGAGTGATGCAGCGGTTAAAAATGCTGTACTTAAGTAATTAAGTATTCAGCTCCCAGCTGCCTGCAATTTAGCAGTTCGAATCCCACCAGGCTCAAGGTTGACTCAGCCTTCCATCCTTATGAGGTCGGTAAAATGAGAACCCAGATTTTTGGGGGCAATATGCTGACATTGTAAATGGCTTAGAGAGGGTTGCAAGCCCTGATGGGCGGTATATAAATACAGTGCTATTGCTATGAGTTGGCGCAGTGGTTAGAATGCAGTACTGCAGGGCTAATTCACTGCTCACTCCAGGACTTCGATTGTCACCTGCTCAAATTTGACTCAGCCTTCTATCCTTCCGAGGTCGGTAAAATGAGGACCCAGATTGTTGGGGGCAATATGCTTACTCTGTGAACCACTTAGAGAGGGCTGTAAAGCTCTGGGAAATGATATAAGTTTAAGTGCTATTGCTACATAAAATTATCTCCTGCAGTGATGGCTAACCTTTTCGGCACCGAGTGCTCAAAGTATGCACACGCACCCCCAAAATGCAATGCACGTGCATCCCAGCGCATATGTTCCTCTCCCACATGCATGCTTGCATGTCCCATGTGCATGCGCCCCACCCCCGTGCATGCACAGAAGAGACCTGAAGACCAGCTGGCTGGCAGGAGGCGTATGCGCGGTGGAGCTGAGCTGGGATGACGGCTTGCGTGCCCACAGAGAAGGCTCTGTGTGCCACCTCTAGCACACATGCCATAGGTTCGCCATCACGGATCTACTGTGTGTGTGTGTGTGTATATATTTCTAATATGAAACTGTGCTTTGTCAGACAACATTAGGGAGATTTACGGAATACTACATAATTCAGTTGAATATAAACTGGCTTTATTTGCAGATGATATTCTTCTGTTTATTTCTAAACCTCATACTACTATTCATGTAGATGCAAGATTTATTTCTAAACCTCATATTACTATTCATGTAGATGCAAGATAAATAGATTCTTTTTTTCTAAAATAGCAGAATATTATATCAACTGGTCCTAATCAGAATTGATACCATTAGATTAAAAAAAATGGTTACCCATCTGTTTAAGAAATATCAATTCTGTACTTGACCAAATCCTCTAAATATTTAGGTATGTGCATACCCAAAGATATAACTCAGTACCATGTAATATAAATAAAACATATAAAAAAAGGTTCTTCAGATACGGCTAGATGGATTAAACCTCATCCTTTGGGGAAAGGTGAATGTCTCAAAATAAATCTTATTCCCACTATTATGACAGATAGGTATAAGATTACAGATTAAATCCAAACGAGTAAAAAAAAATCCTCGTTCTGTCCAATGGAAAATCAGCTTTAGAAACACATTATAATATTTTCTTGGTTCAAGAGTTCCATGTAAGAAATGAGCTTTTTAACTGATTTAACTCCTGAAGAAAACGTGTTCCAGATGCTTAAAATATGTATAGTGAGAAAGTCCCTGCTGTATGAGCATAGAGACCTCTCCAGCTCTTTGTCTTATAATTGAAAAAACATTACATCCACTCATATATCATCATTCTAGCCATTGTCTATCCACTGCAGGATGAAGGCCTCTTCCACATATTTCCAGTCAATACAGTTCTGACCTTTCTTTTGCCAATTGGATCCACTGTACTTGCTGATGTTGTCGATCCATCTTGCTTTAGGTCTCTTTTGTGGATGCTTTTAATCAAGTGGGATCCATTCTATGACTGCCTTGGTCCACCTGCCATCAGTTCTACTTGCAATGCTCACAGTTATATATTTCTATGTATATAATGTCTTTTTATGATACTAAGAGTAGTGGCTTTCTTACTATACGTATTTTAAGCAACTGGAACACGATTGTACAGTATATTTTCTGTACAGAATATTGTGTAGAACAAAGCTACTGTTTTGAGATGAATTCTTAGCAAATAAACAAAACTAAAAATAAGATTGACCTAGGGGCACTGTTCAAGGAAAGCCTCTAATGCGCTGAAAAATTGTTACGCTGAGTACTATGACCTAGTTTTAAATACAAATAGAGATGTATAGATACAGTTGTGTCGGCAGATTTTCAGCTGATCTTTTGAGAAACCATAGGACATTTTTTTTAAAATTCCATGCTTTACCGTCAAATATTTATGGACTGTAGCCGCTGGCATTGTCTATACATCAGGGAATATTCTAAAAATACTATGGCACGGCAGCAGAAAAATGTGATATTGCATTAAAGAGATTATGGTTATGAATGCCTTGACCACATAGTGCTTTGTAAAATGATCTTACTTTTATGAACACCCAGGCGTGCCATAACAGATTGGGAGATAGCCAAACTTAAATGCTACGTAAACCCAAATCCAGCGAGCTTTGTGTACTTTATTCTGTTTCAACCAAACTGTAGAGTATGATATCTGAAATGATTTGACTGCCAATGACACATTTTTCTTGGCACAGATTTCTAGTTGGCAACATTTGCTGCTGATGGGCCATGACCTACTTAGAACTTGTTCTTCATGACTAGCAATAGCATTTAGACTTACATACCACCCTATAGTGCTTTACAGCACTATCTGAGCAGTTTGCACTGTTAGCATTGTTTGCATATTTCCCCCCAACAAACTGGGTTCTCATTTTACCAACCTCAGAAGGATGGGAGGCTGAGTTAATCTTGAATCTGAAGCTTGTTGGCCAATCTCATTATCTAAGTATGGGATGTGTGTGCAACACAGTCAAGTCACTGATCTCAAACTACCATTAATAATCAATTTTTATTATGGTTACAGACCAGCATTACAAATACAAGTATTAAAACAACAATACTAACAAAAAAAAATAAAAAATAAAAGACACACAAAATAAAATATTACAACTGATGTTTGGTTATCAGTGGGCATTCAAAGTCTGCCTAATTTTGCATACAGCATAACAGAAGAGAAACTGCTTCATGATCAGACTACAGATTTTGGTAATGGAATTTGAGAAACCAAAGGAAACAATCAAGCATTTGGAAAACTTCACTATCTTTTAAATCCCGGTTGTTTATCAGAAATTGAGAATGGCATACCTCTTTAAACCATCTCTGCCTAGGACTTTTGCCAAACTCAGTTTATCTTTTTGCTGTAGCACAGATTGTTGATCTGGTCTTCATTTATCAATCCATCATCTCTTTCTTTTAAAAGAAAGTATTAACATTTTTTACAGCTGCTTCTTTATATATTGTTCCTGTTTTCTTTTTCTATCTTCCTTTTTCTTTGTCATTCCTTTTCTTTCTTTCAATTTACTTTACTATATATTTTTTCTTTGAATGTATTTTTATAGTCATCTCTTTTTATTATTTATTCAGCTCTCAGAATTCAACTTGAAAAAAGCTAATCTTGTGTACTTACATTAAATTAAGGAATGAGCTGCTCATTTCCCCCTTTTTCAAGTAATTATTTATTTTGACAATGGACCCGAGATCATACACAACACCTTACAGGCATCAATTATTTGGCACAAAAATGGGTTTGGTCAACTGAAGACCAGAAAAAAATAATAATTAGCAGAGCAGAGAATGTTCATTAAGACTTGGGCGATGTTATTCATGTTACAGAATCTATTATAGCGGAGAGCTTAGGGTAATACAATCAATTTTCTTGGTGAGATTCTCAAATAATTTTTCATAGAATGGTTGTAATATGTATTATAATTTGATACCATCCAGACGTGGTGGCCATTAACTCTTTGTCTGGCTGGTAGCTGATCTATTGAGGGATGCTGGGATTTTGAAAATAACGTTTAGGGCACCTGGAAGGTATCAGTCTACAAAAGATTGCTTAAGATAATTTAGGTAGCATCAACACTACCTCACAGAACATATAGAATAAATGTTTTTATTTGCTTTATTTGTCATTCACTATGCCAAATTTTCAAATGCCATCCCAGGATGTGGGATCACAATTCTCATCATCCTCAGATAATTGGCCAATTGCCATGCTGGCTGATTAGGACTGGGAATTGTGGGACAGCAATATTGGTCCTACCAGTTGCTAAACTCCAATAGAGATTTTCATAGATATAATTTCTAAATAACTTTTTGCACCAGAGTCAACAGCAAATCACCTCAATAACTGCTATTCTCCATCTGTGAGTTGCTTTATATGACTTTATTTCCTATGCACACAAAGGCAAAGGGGATTTGCACAACAGCATTATTTCCAAATAAGAAAAGATATAGTAGACTTAAGTATTTCGAAATATATCTTTTTCTTTGTACCTTACAAAAGAGAAGATATAAATGCCATGAAGTTTTGAAATGTGGGGTCATAAGTTTATTTGTCTTGGAGTTATTTTTTAAAAACTGCCTTTACACTTGAAGGTATATTTGAAAAAAGTTAAACAATCCACCTCTACAAATCCATTCATGCTTCCTTTGTAATACGCCTCATCTGAATGAAATAGGCTAAAAACTATAGTCTAGATGCTAAACCAAGATATAACTTCTTACTTAACCTAAAGTGTTGTTCATTCCAGTTTTAGAGCTTTTTTCAAGACAACTCCTAGATCAGCAATCCCCAACCTTTCTGACTCCACGGACCAGTAGTGGTAGCCGCAACAGCAGGTGTGTGTGTGAAAGAGGATGACTTCCTATGCACACCCACTGCTTGTGCAAATGGAGCTTCTCATGGTTGCCTGCTGCTTGCGTGGCCCAATTCCCAATGGGCTGCAGACCGGTATCAATCCACAGAGCGGGAGTTGGGGATCCCTGTCCCAGATGGTCCAAGTCTCCATAGGAAAGTTTCATAGAAGAAGCTTCTAGTTCAGCAAAAAACTTGAAGCTTCTTAAATTTGATGGAAGCTCCCATTCAGTCACCTTGAATAATTTAAAAAGTAAGTGAAATGCCTGCCTTCCCCAAAGTCCAGTCTGGTGATGTTTCTTCCTACAGATGTTTAATTAAAAAAAAAGTTATCAGACTATAAATCTCTACCCCAAAGAGGGCAGTTAAATGTAATGTACCCTCATATCATGCAGTCAGGATCAAAAATATTGGATTAGGATGGCCAATAATGTGTCTCCAGCTAAGGGAGATTCATAAATGCATACAGAACCTGATTGTACCATTAATGCATAGAATTCCACAGATCAATGAAGCTCCTATTTGTGAATTCTCACCATTTTATATTATGCAATGAGATACGTACCATCTTGCCTTGTACAGTCAAGTGCATCCTTGTCTTTTTTACTTTATTTGATTAATGCAAATGAGTTGCCTGAAGCAATCAGACTCTGCCAAGATAGTCATTATACAGTGACAAAGATTAGTATGGGGCCTAATCAAAAGAAACAGCGATTGATACTTTGTCAGTCATGGTCTATAATCAGGGAAGCTTTCTTCCAATCGTCAACCTCTAAAAAACTTCATTTATTTGGTTACGTTGGGGATACGTTTTTAAACAAAAGTTAGTTGAAATATTCTGAAACATGCTCTGTGGCTATTATTATTTTTATAATATTGTTTGTCAGGGAGTCTGATGTATTTGTATGAATGAGATAGACACTCTCTAACTTTTCTTACTCAGCGTATTTGTGAGCCATCAAAACTCTTAAAAAAATATCAAACCGCAGCCAGTGTTTGAACATGGCTGCCAAAACGTCTTGCTGAAATTAACCTCAAAGTACATCACTTACAAGTGAGTCTAATACATGGAAGGCAGCCGCTCTGGTTCACATCTAGCTCTGCTCAATGAAGTTGATTTATGATTTAAGACATACCACAAGTCCATCTAGCCAAATGTAGCATGCTTTCATATGTATGCCTTAAATTTTGCATTTCTACATTACCTATTCTTGTTTCCATTAATGCGGAAGTATGTAACCTTCTGGGGCTATACGTAACATTTTTAGAAGGGTTAAGAGCTAGTTCCTTAGGCAATTCTAGACAACCAACCTTTTTTACTGTTCTAAATCCAGCTAAATGCATTGAAGTTGCACTGGATTGTTATTACTGGGTTTTTATTTTTCACTCTGTTCAGAATACATTTGGATTTTGGCATAAACGTGAACACATATACATTTAAAGCTGAGCATTTGCCAGCCAAGAATTGACCCATCTCAGCTTCTGTGGTCCATATTTTAAATGTGCAATACGATTTATTCCCTTCACAAAAATAAAGGTAATAAATTGTATTCCCCCAGATTTCGACATTTGCTCTGCTGGCAAATTTTCACTGCCTTTAAAATTTCTAATGCTGGTAGGTGGAACAATGAACTTCTCTAAAAAAAATTGTATGCGCAATTGTCATAGTCAAAGTTACGACCCCCCTCCTTTTCTGGCATGACAATGAGGTGCAGAATTGAGGCAAATAGGCAGTTATAGAAAAAGGCAAAACTTTTTAGCATCATCCAGGGGTGGGTTTCAACCGGTGTAACAACCAGTTTGGTCAGTTTTTCTAAAAAAAAATTTTTTTTGTTGCCCTCCCACATGCCTGGATCCTCTAGCAGCCTTGATTCGCTGTGTTTTCAGCACAGCTGATGATTGGGGAAGCCTGCCTCAGCAGTTTTTCCCCAT
>JANHJO010001025.1:0-13420 GCA_032468235.1 Pseudoxyrhopus heterurus | reverse complement strand
TTGTGCTCTGGTGGCTACTAGATCTCCACCCGGAGCACGATACCATAGTCTCTATGAGACTGAAGGATGCCTATACTGTACTAGATCATACGCAACATTGACTCTGGATTCCTACCTGTCCAACGGTAACCAAGGCTCCTCTGCTGGATGCCATTGTTCCTCCTGAGAACAACTTCTTCACACCCTCTGCAAAGACAAAAGCCTGGAATTTACAGAATAGGGATTCCATTTTAATTGTGTTTTCCGCTTATTCTGTGCAACTCTTCCATCCCACAAGGTATCCCTCAAGAATAGGTACTTTCTATTACTCCCAAGGAAAAGGAAAGGGAGAGTATGTTTACGAAAACACTTGGAGAACAGAATAAACCAATCAGCAATACACATCCCAGACTGGATATAATGGCTATAAAAAGGTTAGACTGCTGTGTTTGAAAAGAAAGATGCCTCAATGAACGTAGCCACAATGAAAGAGGCAAACAAGTACATCTGCTGATGAAGATCAAGAGAAGATCCTATTAGATGCCTGCGGGTGAAATCTAACCATAGCAAAGACACTCTGGCTAATACAAGAGCATTTTACCACGAGTTCAGTTTCAAAAATAACCCTGACAAATTTCATGTTCATCGCACTCCAACTGAGAGCTAATATCCTTGAGCAAAACAAGCTATTCTCACTTCTGGCTTCAAAGTGAGATTTATATGGGACACCAGCTGTCATCTAGGACTACGCAGGCTATAAATCAGACAATTCAAATCAAACATCCGGAAGGTGTTTGGAGAAAGATTGTTCAGCTCTCAAGAACCACAATCTGGATCTTAAGAAGGGCTTTGATCTTTACCTTCTGTACCTGGCAAGGAGAAACCGGAGGACCTGCTTCAAAAGCCTCTGCCTCAAGAATAGTTCACGGTGCCTTCTGCCTATACAGGTAGTCCTCGACTTATAGCCATTCGTTCAGTGACTATTTGAAGTTACAACAGCACTGAAAAAAAAGACTCGTGACCAGTTTTCACACTTCTGCCCATCATAGCATCCCTATGCTCACGTAATCAAAATTCGGGTGGTTGGCAACTGGCATGTATTTATAATGGCTGCACTGTCCTGGGGTCACAAACAAAGTCAAGGGAGGGAATCCAGGTCCGTTTAATGATATGATTCACTTAACAACTGTAGTGATTCACTCAACGACAGTGGCAAAATAAATGGGGCAAACTCAATTAGCAACTGCCTTGCTTAGCAACAGAAATTTTGGACTGCATTGTGGTTATAATTCGAGGACTAGAAGCATCACTGATCCCTAAGGATCAACCTCCAATTGGAAAGAGAGAAGATATAAGACCACCAAGATGGGGCAAACCCGACAACCACATCCTGCACCCACCTCCATTTGCTGGATTACTGAAAATTGTAGTCAGTGGACCTGATTACCCACTAGGCACAAGAGGCACAGTACCTAAGGCTCACAAAAAATAACAATTCTTTTTAACGCAGAAAGAATAAAAGTGAAGTAGAAATTTCATGTCTCGTCTTTCACTCTTGAAGATATACATAGTACAAATACATAAAATATAAATAAAATATATATAGAATGCAAATTAAAAGCTTAACCATACATTAAAAGCTTCCAAGAAAATTTAATTCTCACTTGTTTGTTACATTAAATCCTCAGAAGTTATAAGAGAAAAGTATACCAGAAAATATTGAAAATCACATGAAATATATAGTCGTTTAACAAACAACCACTTGTTCAGCAATCATTTGATGGCGTTGAACAAGGACACTTAACAACCGTTTCTCATAGTTGTGGTGATCACGGCATCCCTACAGTCACATGATCATGATTCAGACACTTGGCAACCAGTTTGCAATTACAACCGTCGCAGTGCGCTGTGGTCAGGTGATCAGCATTTGTGACCTTCACTGATGGCTTCCGATGAGCAAAGTCAGTGGGAAAACTGGCAGGAGGTCTCAGATGGCAATCACATGGTGTCATGCTTAACAACAATGCAGGATTCGCTTAACCATGGCAAACAGAACTACCACAACTGCTGTTGTAACTCAACGTAGTCACATGACATCATGCTTTACGATCACATCACTTAGCGACAGAGTTGCTGGTCCCAATTATCAGAGTGAGGACTATCTGCATCATTTTTCTGGAGCAGAAGTGGGGAACTACGGCTCCTCTATGAGTTGTGGACTTCGACTCCCAGAATTCCTGAGCCAGTATGGCTGACTCAGGAATTCTGGGAGTTGAAGTTCACAAGTCATAAAAGGGCCATAGTTCCCACTCCTATTCCAGAGGAAGGGGCAAAGACAAAAGTGCCTAGGACCCACAAAAGTCATAATGTAGCCCTCTATGGAAGGCCACTACTTGCCCACAAGTTCTACTATAGAGTGTTCTGCTCAGAGGATTCTTTTCCCCTTCAAGTAAACTTAATTTAACAAGGGTCTCTGAAAGCCACAATATATTTTGGCTGTACTGACTACATTCTTACCTTCACGAAACACCCGATACAGGCCATCCAAGGCATGGGAGTAGCTGGAATACAGGAAGAGATAATCAACAGCTTTCATCAATATTCTGACAAACACTCACTACCCCAGCTGGCTACTATCAAAGACTTTTAATCCCATTTTCTGTCTGACAGCGTTGACAGATGAGATTTGGGCATTTGTGGTGAGATTGCCACCCATTTAAAAGAGACTTGAGAGAATGGACATCTGAAGATCAATTTTGTCCCTCTGTGGTCATGCATATTCAAGAGGGTTTTTAAAAAAATGGAGACAGGCCTCATAGCCCTTCCTTCCGCCAGTGCTCTTCTTTGCCTTCCCATATTTGTTCACTTTTTGCATCTGACTACAGCCCTGATACTCACTTGCGTCGCAGATGTGCCGGCTGCTTAATGTCATTCTGCATCCTGGAAAAGAACATGACAGCAGTATTGAGGCGTGAAAAAAAAAAAAACCCTCTCTCTTCAAGCACTCCACCAAGTATAGCTTTGTTTGCTCCAAACGATGTTAACAAGTAGAGACACTAGAATATGCTAAGAGTTCAGATTTCACCAAATTGTAACCTTGCTCTTGGCAAAATAAAATCCTTTTCTACCCTCCAATAATTTAGGATACTCCTAAAGATTAATCCTCTGAGTTCTGGGGAGAAGAAGAAGGAAAAACTGACCTGACATTCACCATGTCAGCCGGGGTGCCCACGAATCCACCGGTAAATCCTGCAACCAAAGGAGACAGCAGATGAAAAATGACTGCCCAGACTGATATGACCTCACCCTTCTTTCTGTACTTGCCAAGCCCCAGCTCACCTCCTACTGCACCTAGCAGCACCTTCTGGTAGAAGGGCAATGGCCCCTGGGCACCCTGGCTCAAGCGGTCTCGCACCGTCTCATAGATGGCAAAGCGGGTGAGAGAGTACGTCATCTGAAGAAGCAGAAAGAGTCACAAGAGGAAGTGGCAACTGCTTTATCAGTCTATGGAGATTCTCAGTCATCCAGGTCATGGTTGTCCCAATGGTGCTTTTTCAGGAGTCAACTGGACTTCCTTGTTTTTTCTTTTAAGATGTTGGATGAGAAGCTAAATGTCTTCAAAGAAAAAACAAGGAAGTCCAGTTGACTTCTGAAAAAGCACCGTTGGGACAACTGCTCATCGGAATCACAAATATGCATTGTTCGCAGGCCACATGCAATCTCTTCCCTCTCCTCCTTTACCCGTCCTCCTAACTGCAGTGCCCAAATTGGGCAGCAATAACACTTAGCTATTTGTAAATTAAGCAAATTAAGTTTATTAAGCAAGTGTGACATGCCTGTTCTACTTCTGTACCCTAACATCCTTCCCATCAAAAGATGAAAAAAACAGAGTCAAAGTTTTCCCTGTTGTTTTTTATTATTATTGTTTTATAAAAAGTCACCCTGGCTAAGTTTGTCATGCTTGTAAAAACATATGGTAAGTGTGACTGCAAGCGAACCTACCTTTTCCCCTCAGATCTTGCTTAATGATGAAAATCACAAACACCAGCATTACAACTGGCATAATACAGAATGACTGATTTAAGCTGCAGAATCACCCTCTGCAGGATGTTTATGTAGTATGTGAAAAAACCAGCCAAGATCTTAAGGTGCAGAAGGAAAAAGCTGCCACTGTCAAAATATTATGAAGTGGAAACAATTAATTACTGCAGCTCCAAGTTCATTCCCAACTACACATATTACCTACTAAACTCTGAAAACACACAGGTTTATTTCAGAAATTTCCATACCTAGTTTGCCTGGTTTACCAATATGGCTGTGAGTAGTCAACACTATTCTGTTTTCCATCATTAGTATTTTACTGACATTTTGTTAAAATTTCAGAGTGTGCATAAAATTCATAAGTGCTTGGCTGGGAGCTTGAATGTCATTGGAATGCTCAACGTGGATTTTTGGGAGAGAATGCTGGACAGAAGTGCAGAATTCTCATTGCTGATGATGAAAGCAAGAAGCTGGCACAGGACACAGCGAGCAGGATGGCAGGTGATGAGGTAAGCCATTTTAGCAGCAGCCAAACACTCACTTGTCGGCAAAGCGAGGCACTGAGCCCATTGTAGAGAGCTAGAAAGCCATCGTTGCGAATCACACGTAGCGCCATCCCCGTCATGCGCATCTTCACTTCCTGCTGAGTTTGCAGATGAACCTAAGCAGAAGTGGCAGATAGGTCAAGTTGATGTTTTCTGGATCTCATTTGCTGAGGGGCACTCCAGGCCAAATAAGAAGGCACTGAAACACTCCGGATGCAAGAAGCCCATATGCTTGCCTCTATCCCTCTATCACAAGGTCCCACCAGCTCATATTAACATTCACTTTGAACTTTGAACTCAAAGGATTAACAGGGCTGGATTCCATTCACTCATGCTTAAAGAGGACATTTAGCCCTGGCCCTAAAGACAAAAGATTCCCAGTAGCTATGACTCATCTTTCCAGTTTCACATAAGAAATAATACTGGTAATACCTTTGATCTATAAATTTATGATAAAATATTTGGATTCATTTCCTTCCTGTCTAACAGGGTTTGTTGACTGCTGAAATGGAAATATCTATCCCATGGGTGTCCAACCTTTTGGGTTGTCTGGACAGCACTGAGTGAGGAGGGATTGTCTCGGGCTGCATTTAAAATATATATTATAGTTAATGTATATAAATCACATAATAGTTTTAAAAGTTTACCATCTCATGGGGCCATATTACTAGCTGTCCAGGGCTGCATGCAGCCTGTGGGTTGGACATGCCCGATCTAGCCAGAAGCACCAAGTTCTAGCTCTCAGCCACAACCATTCCAATTTCACCTTTCTTCTTCTTTTAACAGAGTTCTGTCCTGCATTCCTCACTGCATATCTAATTAGCAGTTAACTTTGGATGTTTTAATAGTGAAAAGCTAACAGCACATCTTTCAGCCAGTGCAAAGGACCCCAAGATTTGCACAGGACTCAGGAACATTGAGAGCTTGTTAAGCTATCCAGCTCTGCAGCAGGGAAATCCAACTTAAAAGTTGCTCCCAGATAATTATTATATTCTGTGCTGCTATGGAGCAACTCAAGTTAATAATACAACCACATAGAAGTTCTAGGTGAAAGGCCCTGAAAGTTAATCAAACAACATAGCAGGGCGTTTGGCTTGCTGATTACTCTTCCTCCTGTAGAATAACGGTTCCCAACCTTTCCAGCTTGGCAGAGTGCCATGGTGTGCGTGTGTGTGGCAGGCGCACGTGAGCACACAACTCCATATGTGCGAGCAGAGCTTCCCCTGTGCATGCGCTTGCCCACCGCTCACGTGAATGTAGCTTCATGTGCGCACACTTGCCCAATCTCCCCCGTGGCTTGGTTTCGAACAGGCCATGGCTGGGTAGCGGTCCGTGGCCCAGGGGCTGAGGACCCCTGTTGTAGGAGGAGAGCTGAACAAGACAAGGAGGGGAATATATGGTATGTACTGTATGAGATGATAGGAGAAAACACAAATATTCTCAGTCTAGCAGCACAAACGTTCTTCCATTCCACCCAGTATAAGAGGAGTCCTAAGGACAGAAAGCCCAATGAGTAGCTGGGAAGAGGCACTTGGATGCACCCCCGAGACTTCTATCAATGTGGTTCATCAATTAAGAGTAATATCTAGTACATCCACTTTAACGAATCAATGTCTTGAAGTAGTCTGTGCTGAGAATATATATTAGATGAAGCTACAGAAGTATCTGCTGTCAAGCGAGGGCATTGAAAAGTTAGCTCTAAGATGGGCATTGTACCAATTTTTTAATGATAGTTCAAAGATCTATTGTAAAGCATGAAATTGGAATTCGCTCCTCAAGCAGCTAGCCAGCAGGAGGAAGAGGAATTTTGCAAGAGTTAGCACCTTTGTGCTGACTTGAAGGTTCCAACAGCCAGGGAATGACAAGCAAATGGAACTTTCCTCCACATAGACCACATTTAAGTGTGCCAAATGTCTGAGAAGAGGAAAGCATGAGTGAGATTATAGAACAGGTTTGATCTGGAAACGGTCTGGAGGCTGGATATGGAAACTGCAAAGCCCTCAAAGCACCTGTTCCAAAGCAAACTGCCTTGAACAGATTGAACAGCCTGACCAATTTATGCCTCCTCTATTCTTTTCTATGGGTTGACCTTGATAAATGTCCCAAGGATATACCAGAGCTATTACACACACAGTTAATGTTCTGCTATGGATACCACTGTTGTTCACTCGGTCTTCTACAGCCTGTTGCCCTCCATAGGCTTTAGGTTTACAAGCACCTGAATTTTTGGCAAGCTTGGCCAAAAAACCCAGCAACAGGTATCCTTAAGAACAACCATTCTTAGAATGCCATGTAGAAAGAATAGGAGTGCAGAATGTTTTGGACAGGGCTAGAAACTATCATGCTCTGAAATTCACCTCATCTGCTAAAGATAAAATTTTATCATATAACCAGCCTGAAGAGCGGCAATTTGTTACTCTTCAGATGGTTTAAAACACCAACTCCTAAAAAACATGATTAATAATTCTGCAACTCAAAAAACTTCCTCCCCATACAAGATATGTGTTTCCTAACTGTATCCTTTTAGTTTGCTTTTACAGGCAGTCCTTGACTTACAACCACAATTGAGCCCAAAATTTCTGTTCTTAACTGAGATATTTGTTAAGTGAGTTTTGCCCCATTTTATAACATTTTTGCCATAGTTATTAAGTGAATCACCACAGTTGATAAGTTAGTCACATGTTTGTTAAGTGAATCTGGCTTCCCCATTGACTTTGCTTGTCAGAAGGTAGCAAAAGATGGATCACGTGGCCTTGGAATACAATAACGGTCATAACTATGAATCAGTTGCCAAGCATCTGAATTTTGATCACATGATCATGGGAATGCTGCAAAGATCTTACTCATAAGACATATTTCTCAGTGCCGTTGTAACTTTGAACAGCCACTAAATGAACTGTTGTGAGGACTACCTGTATTTCAAGGGGAAATGCTACAGGTGCAATTCTGGTATATTGACTAAGAACTGAAGCTTGTATGCAAAGACCGGAAGATGACTCACAATCAGGCAATAAAGTTTCCAAGCCAAAAAAATGATTGAGGACTACTAAAAAAACCCCAGTAGTCCTCGATTTATGACAGTTTGTTTACAATGGCACTGAAAAAAGGAACATTTTTCACACAACTGTTGCAGCATTTGATCATGGTTACATGATCAAAATTCAAACACTTGGGAATCGGCTCATATTTATGACAATTGCAGTGTTACCTGATCCCCTTTTGCGATCTTCTGACAAGCAAAGTCCATAGGGAAGCCAGATTCACTTAACAACCATGTTACTAACTTAACAACTTCAGTGATTCACTTAACAACTGTGGCAAGAAAGGTTGTAAAATGGGGTAAAACTCACTTTACAAATGTCTTGCTTAGCAACAGAAATTTTGGGCTCACTTGTGGTAATTCAGTTGCGGTCATTAAAACTACAGGTAGTACCAGGATCTGTTGTTTTGTGAAGAAATATTTTTGTACATTAACTAGATCAGAAAAATTAAAAAGTTCTTTCAAAAGTCCTCAGTCAGTGACCTAGTCCAACAACTCTCCAGCAGTTGAAGCAAGAAAGCATTGCCCAATTTCACCATTACTAAGGCATTACTAAGGGAAGTGGAAAAGCTTCACAAATGTTAAAGAAGCCAGGAACACATTTCTTTGCCTTAAATGCTCGACTTCTGCAAGCTTGGAGGCACTTTCAAATTCCTCACTAAGGCTCCTCGGGCAAACATTTCTGGAAGAAAAGCTTGTATTGCCAAATAAGAGGGAGCCCCAGCATCACACCACAGCCACTGGTGCCAGTCCGGCTCTCCTTGTCGTTGTCTGCCTCTCGCACGGGCAATTGTGGATTTCTGTACATTTCTCAGCAGCAAAGAGATGAATGGAAGCAGGCAGCGCAGACAAGTCAGCAGAATATAAACTGACAGAAAACAGCACCCCTTACTAGCACTGATGACGTTACCTAGTTAGGGTAATAAAACGTCTGCAAGAAATCAAGCAAGCTCAGGGAGCACCAAGGACCCCTCATGTCAACCCCGAGCTACAAATATTCGCCTTTATTGGCAGGCAGAGCTTCTTAGGACTAAAGGGCGCCAAAATGGCAGCAGGGCAACCATTGCAGCCATGGTAACAGTTGGGGATCCACTTCCGGCCACACCACGCATTTGCCCCAGGTACCGGCTCCCAGACCCTGAGCTGATTCAAGGAAGTACCGCAGCTGCCGGGAAGACCTTAGTTAGCCCTACCGCAGCCTGCTGTACATCTGCTGCAGGACAAGCAAGCCAGAGTCCTCCTTCCCGCTT
Source organism: Pseudoxyrhopus heterurus (assembly GCA_032468235.1). Taxonomy (NCBI): domain Eukaryota; kingdom Metazoa; phylum Chordata; class Lepidosauria; order Squamata; genus Pseudoxyrhopus; species Pseudoxyrhopus heterurus. The sequence continues at coordinate 4,565 of JANHJO010001025.1, read as the reverse complement.
CCCTCCTTTGCCCGGACGCACCTTGATTAAATCCAGCGGGTGCGTGCAGCACGCCGCCCCGCAAGAGGCCAGGCCCCCGAAGTACCAGCGGGACACGCGTTTCTCCGCCATCCTGCCGGCGAGACGTTACCTTCGCCGATCCCTCCCTCAGTCGTTCTGATCCGGCAAGCCCAGCCTCCGCCCCGCACACCCGACCCAGGCGGCCTTAAACGGGCAACGCCGAGAGCGACGGAGGAGGGAGAGCTTAAAAGAGCAACCGGGAGGCCAAAGGGGCGCAGCTTGCAGGAGTGGCCAAGGTGTTTCCCGGGCTGTGCAGGTTCCCGCCCCGGCTTCTCTTTTTCGAGAGGGGCTTCAACTTCGGGGCATTAAAGTCTAAGGCGGTTCCGAAGACGTTTTGACCAAACCGCAAAGCTCCTTTCCCTTTGCACGTTTGTAAAACGGCCGCCTGAAGACTCTTTTCGTGACGTTCTGGGATAAAGAAAGTGTCGAGTCTGAGCGGACCGCATTGGTTTTTGTTTTTTTCAAATAGATCTAAAAGGCAAAAAAGACTCAGTCCACACCGGTTCATCTGTGGTTATAAACCTCCCACTTAGGTGAGATGGGCGGCGTGGAAATTAAATAAATAAATGCTTTTCCTGGGGTTGACAACATGGTACATAGCCTTTCGCACAATTCTGCGTGCTGTCATATGCCCAACTTCATACAGGGAGGCACACTTGAAATCATGGAATAGGCCCATGGAATTACTGCTTTCTGAAATTAACATTTAGGTCGATTGTGCAGTTTTTGTTTCGCTTGGTTGGTATTAGGAGCCTTTACAGTGCAAGGTAACAGGCCTTTGGGACAACAGTGATCAACAAATAACACTGGCATTTCACGATTCATTTGGCTTCACCCAATCGATCAGAAAAAAAATCAGTTATTGCTGATTTGGGGTTAACAGGATCTTTTTAAAATTATAGCATACTTCCTAGGCTGCTTGTGTTCTTGCCTTTACTGCGTTGGCTGGTAATATATACAGTAGGTATTATTGCTTCCCCATTTCATTTTTTCTTCCTGTTGAAGTTCATCATTTGTTAGAGGACTTGTAATCCTAAAATGCTTATGCCACAGTAAATGTATTTATGGTACCATAAAATCGGTATGTTTTGGAGCAATGTTTGGTAGGAAATTAAAAATTCAGCTTTAGTTTGCATTGCATTGTTTCACTAAACTATTGAATTTAAAGCATCTTCCTATAATTCCATCTTTGTGTATATAAGCTGCCCTCTTGCAAAGCTGGTTCCTTTAGATATACATAGTTGTACTGACTACATCAGTCTTCCTTTGGCTGTTCTTCGGTTCTACTGGCTATAGCTCTTTTAACTCCTACTGTATTGTCTTTGGCATAGCAATCTGAACATTTGTCTATCCTGCAACAAAGTCATCTTCAAGACGCCTAAGAGGGCATTCATTTTGCATGATTTACTGTTGGTACTGAATAAAGGCGTGCAAAACTTCCACAGTTGTACCATTTTGCATATGAAACAATTATTTTGAAATGGGCTCAATCATTTCAGAACTGTTTCAAGTGCAAAATGCTTCCAAAATGATGTTAACAGCCTGTTTCAGACTTGAAGCAATACACATTTGAAACATTTTGCACATAATTGCTTGATTTTTTTTTCAATAGCAGAGTGTTAATTCTTCAACTTAACCAAGGGTGCCATTTATAATTTTACCTTCTATGTAAAAAAAAAACATTGCTCACTCTCTCAATTAATAGAAGTTGGAAAGGACTTGTAGGTCTAGTCCAACACCCTTCTCAAGCAGGAGATCCTGTACCATTTCCGACAAATGATTGTCCAATCTCTTCTTAAAAACCTTTAGTGATGGGCCCATAACTTCTGAAGGCAAGCCATTCCAAATTGCTTTAAGAGCATCTACAAATGCATTAAGAAAAATGGATAGTTTTACATGCCCGGAGGCCTTCGGGAGTGGGGCAGCATATAAATATCAACAATAAATAAATGTTCTGAGTAATTTTACTGCCTTGATCACAGACAAAAGAGAAAAACAATATTTAGGATGAAACATTTGATCCATACTCTTTATCATTATCATTCCAGTCTTGAAAGGTGTGTTTTCTGTTCCACTTATTGTTGCAGACCCTAGCTAACAATATCTGAGACAGAATAATTGCTAAAAGTATGCTCATTTGCCGAAATTCATTCTATGTCTTCATAGTTCCATCTGTAAAAAGGCAATGTTATTTACAGGGCTTCAGCAATCTTGAAAATATTTGAGGTGTGTAAACACAGAAATTATATTTGTGTAGGTACATTTTGGAGGAGGTGTAATATTTGGCACTGTTTATTGCATCAATATAGTAGAAAATGCCCAATAAATTTATTGGTCAGTAAAACATGTTTCCCAACTCTAAAAATTAGCCACTGCCCAGCTATCTGAGAAAAGCATGAAAAATGATAGTGAAGGGAAAGAAATCTCAAATTCCTCCTATCTTTAAAGCCTCACATAAATTTACATACTTTAAATCTCCTCTATGAATTCTCAGATGCTGGAGAAAACATAAAGCTGCAAAAGCAGCATTCCAACTATCAGCCTCAGCAGTGTGCCTTAAAAGCTGCCTTTAGACAATCTCTTGCCTGCCAAGGATTCACCTTAGCTTGGCTTAGAATGAAAACATGGATATTAGACTAAAACCACATCTTGTTCCATTGAATGAACTATCTAAAACAAACTAAGAATATTCATTTTGACCTGAACAATGGCTTATATTAAACCTTCAAACGGGAGCCAAGATTGAGTAAACCACCATATTGCAAGTGCCAAGGAAAAGATAGTTGTAGGCTGTGCTGATATAAATCATACCAAAAGAGACTAAGGGCAGGGGCCACCCACAGGGGAGGGGCCACGCAGCCAACTTCCCTGATATTGGATATTCAGGGATCAAAAAAGTTACGCAAAGGAACTTGCAGAATGTTCTGTCCCCACCTAAGTTTAACCTGCTCAGATTTGGAAACAGTTCAGGGAGAAAAAAAATCATATTTTTTCTATTAATTCTAGTAAGTCACAACAGGGAAAGCTAACATTTCCAAGCTGCTATCCTTCTTTATTAAAAGAGAATCAGTTTCACTTACACCTCCTATTGGAAAGATTATCTTAAGAGTATGATCCAAAATCTACAAAGATCCCACTGATCTCCTCCCACAAATGATTAAATTTGCCAGTAAGGAACTCTGGTCCAAATACCCACACAAACTTGAGAAACCTGCTGGATGGGGAAATACCCAATAACATGCAAGAAAGGATCATCACACATGTTTTACAGGTGTTATCCATCATGTATATTCGTTATGAATACAGGTTTTTAACCACATAGCAGACTGCAAGGTGTGCTAAAGAATTGTTACACACAGAGCCATCCCTATGGGAAACTGCACAGCAGAAAAAATGGGGCAGAGCAACTTTCCTGGAACCACACAGTACTCCACCACCCGTCAGCAGGAGTGGCTATCACAAGTCAGAGGGTCCTTCCCCCACTCTGCTTTAAGTCCTTTGGCAGGTAAGCAGATTCTTTAATCCACAACTACTGTGCCTCCAACTGCCTCTAGAGCTGATTTAATCTTTTCTGCTTCTTCTTTGCGAACATTTACTTTGATATCTTGAGGAAGAGATTCCACCAACTTCTTTGCCTGTGAGACAGAGAGGCTCTAATCAGAAAATGAAAAGGATAGCACAACATTCAAGAGAAACCTCAGCTAATACTAGTCTTGGTCTCTATATACTTTCTACTTACCTCCTGAATTTGAGACAACGCAACCCCAAAATCTTTCCAAAGAAACATTTCCTAAATTATGGTTCTAGGGTTTAGTAAACAGAATTCAAAGATTTGAGGAAATTGTCTTTGGAGTTTTACCAGCTTCATTTGCATGGAGGAAGGGTGGAGATGCACACAAGGTCAAAAAGGCAAGAAGGGGAAAGTGATGTTCAAATGCAAGTCTGGTGCCTGTGTATACATTCACACCCAAGGGGTGCAGGTTTGCATTCCTGTGACCTTTCTGCCAACCTGCCTTTCTTTAAGCCCTGCTTTCTCAATAGATGCCACCGAGCTGCATGATTCATGACAGAACGTGTGACACTAATTGCCACTATATCTGAGGATCCTAATTTTACTTTTTACTCATTGCACATCATCTTTTTTCACTCTCCATCAAATCTTACCCTTTCTGCCCCCAACTGGCAACATAAAAAATTACAACAAGAATTTTATGGAAATCAAGTTTAGAAATGCACTAAGGCGGTTAAGGGAAGTAACATGTTTTAGAACCGTGATGGCGAACCTATGGCACGCGTGCCCAAAAGGGCACGTGGAGCCATGTCGCCTGGCACACCAGCCGTCGCCCGGCCCCGCCCCCCGCGCATGGTCCCCCGCCTCTTTTTTAGCTAGAAGGGCTTTATTTTGAGCTAAAAATGGGGAGCACAAGCACAGGGGGGGGGGACCCCTGTGCCTGCGCACCCCCCCCGCCCGTTTTTAGCTCAAAATAAAAGCCTGAAAAAGTTGT
>JANHJO010001022.1:174635-186582 GCA_032468235.1 Pseudoxyrhopus heterurus | reverse complement strand
TCGTGACCCCCACAAGGAACCTCTCCAGAGTGTAAAGAACATGTATGTAAAGTTTGGGCATGATTGGTGCAGGGGTGAAGGAGCCTATTCGGGACATACCCACAAACACACACACCCATGCTTTGTTTTATAGATATAGATTTACAGCTGGAAAGCAAATATGGTGATTTTTAATATTGTATGCTGACAGCCTTGAGCATTACTTGCCCTTTTATTGTGAATTATTTCAGCCAGAACAATTGTCATCTTAGCCTATACCACTACAAAATAGAGACATGACTTAATTTACCCACTGTTTAAATCTTTACAACTAGGAATAAAGAATCAAACATGCTTCAAAAGTGTTATAACTTCCATCATCATAGTCTGAGTGGCCACTGATGAGGGGTCAGGTTAAAAACATCTGGATGGCACAGGTAATTTGGAAAATAGTATCACATGTCTTAGTCAAAATGTTTTTCTTCTGTGCTTTCAAATTCACCTGATATATCTTTTGACTTAACACTGGAATTCAGATGCTTCACATTTTATCAGGTTTAACAGCTGGCAACTCCGAATAACTTGTCAGTTAAGATCTATATAATCTGTTGGATCATCAAATGTTCCTTTAAATATACAAACATTCACAAGCTAAATCAACCTTCCAAGCACGTTTCCCTAGAAATGGGAAATTAATGCATGAAAAGTCTTAGTAAACTCTATTCGGATAGATTCTCAAAGGATTATTTTCTTGATCATCCCATAGTAGTAACAGCAAAATACTCCCAAGTGATCATCCAGCGAGGCTGATAGGAAGGAGAATTAGAACAGATGAAAAAAAAATACTTCATAATTAGCTTGTTTATAATTAAATGAGCAAAATTCATCACCACACGATGTGGAGAGGGCTGCTAATTTGGATGACTTTAAAATAGATTGGATTCATTCACTGAGGATATCGGGCCTCCCAAAAGTAGCTGTGGAACAAGAGAGGGCTGAATATCCACATTCTGCTTGCAGGCACCACAGTGGGACGTAGCTGGTTGTTGTGAGAAACACAACACTGGACTAAGGTGAGCCTAAACCAGCTCCTGCCCAGCTATTCTATATTAGTAAAGGTAAAGGTTCCCCTCGCACATCTGTGCTAGTCGTTCCCAACTCTGGGGGGTGGTGCTCATCTCCGTTTCAAAGCCGAAGAGCCAGCGCTGTCCGAAGACGTCTCTATGGTCATGTGGCCGGCATGATGCACGGAACGCTGTTACCTTCCCACCAAAGGTGGTCCCTATTTTTCTACTTGCATTTTTACATGCTTTCGAATTACTAGGTTGGCAGAAGCTGGGACAAGTAACTAGGGATTCGAACCGCCGAACTCCCCACCTTTCTGATCGACAAGCTCAGCGTCTTACCCACTGAGCCACCGCATTCCAGCCATTCTATATTATGAAGTTCAAATTGCAATGATTTACAAACAGCCACAGGAGGGCAGAATAGCATAAGAAGTCTGTTGTAGGTCACTTGAAGAATAGTTAAGAAACTATATGGATAGAAGGTGTTAAAGTAATGGAAAAAGGTTCCTGGGGGTCAAATGCAGTTGGCTGGTGTGGGATATTAATTTTTCAGCACCATTTGTGCGGTAACTGCATTTTGGGTATGAGAAATGAACTTAACTATAGAGCAACGTAGGAGGAAAAAAAAAAAAGGATTGCAATAAATTGAGATGGCAATTACTTTTCCCATCTGTGCAGGTGAATGGAAGGAGGTCTGATTTTTCCCCCCCTAGAAACTTCTGTATTGTTCACAAGGAAACAATATGCAGAGGAATTGTGGTGGTTTTGAAGCAATTTTTACTTTAATAAATGCTGATCACTTTTTATTTGGAAACGGGACACGGAGGCGCAGAAGCTTAATGGCACTGGATGTGTGGTTAGAGTCCAGCTCTGCAGGATGGGGTGAGTTCCCATCTCCTGCCCACCTAGCAGTTCAAAAGCATGATTTGCAAGTAGATAGATAAGCACCGCCATTTCAGTGGTGGGAAACTGCTGCCTGCATTCTGCACGGTGAGCTGGAACTGACGCTGGATATGCCCAGAAGTGATCGGCGGAGGAGTGGCGGAGGAAAGTCCCAGATGCGCTGATTTCCTCTGAGAACACTGGAAGCCAGGTGGTGTGAAGCTAGTTCTTATGGGTGCCTTGTGGGTAGGCAACAAATGGACTAGCAACTGTTGGCTGCCAGGACTTCTACTGCATGCATAACATTGCAGCCTTCCTGGCTTGGATGCCATGCACTAAACAAATATTTGGAGACAACACTGGCCTTTCCTATACCTGCTTAAAGTTAAAACTGTATTTGAAGCCACTGATGGAGGAGCTGCATCAGATTCTAAGGTAACTGGGCTCCAGGTTGATCTCATCTCATTTTGGGAACCGACTGATAGTTAATGAGTAACTCCAAAGCTTCTCATCTGATTTTCTGTAATTGATAGAACCAGCTGCAGAGCCATGTCACACAGTAAATGCCGAGGAATATCGCCATCGCTTCATTTTGCTTCTCTACATTTGGTTCATCTTCATGGCAGTATCACACAGCTTTTATTGATTCATTTCCTGTATGACCAGGATCCAGGTTTATTGGCGCATAGGCAAGCTATTAGTGTGTGATCAGTTGTGCAAGAACATTGAGTGCACATTGGAACATGCATCCCACTTTAAGCAACTGGGTAGGAGAAGGAATGTGCAGTTGGATGCATATCTAATTCAATCCACTTCTTAGTCTGTTACTCATGCCTGCAAGCCTGTCTAGACCTGCAGATCTCCTTGGCTTGAACCAGGCATGCATATTTAAAGGTAGTTTCTGTGGAGTTTCTCAGTCATCCAAAGGTGCATTTTTTTTAAGAGGCAACTGGACTTTCTGGTTTTTCTTTGAGGATGTTTCACTTCTCACCCAAGAAGCTTCTTCAGCTCTTAAAGGAAATCTGTTTCATTGCATATGATGAAATATAGATGGATAGAAATCTCTAGAAATATAGATTTATTTTGCAGGTTGTATCTCAATTTTTTTCTTGGCTTGTTATCTTGTGCAATTTTGTGTGCTTGGCCAAACATGGATAGGCATTACCAAAAACCATGTTGGCCCTTCAAGGCTCCTTGCCTATCTTGTATCTCTCCATAGCTAGCTCTTACTGTTATTTATGCCTGATGGCAATCCAGGGCTACAGCCTGTGTAAAAAGGTAGAAATGGCCTTTAAAATAGGTTGGATGTTGGCCTTCTTGGTCTTGACTTGGTGTATATCTCTTTCGAGTTGCTGTTAATTCTATTGTCAGCAAGTAAAAAGTTCTGAATCCCTACTAAGGTTGTCTTGGATACTCCTTGTGTTGGCCTTGTGTTATCTTCAACTCACCAGATATAGTAGGAAATGTTAAAATAGGGCAGTTGACAAACATCATGAAATGCGTGATAGATTCTGTCCTTCCCACATGCCATAAACCAGAGGTCCCCAAACTTGGTAACTTTAAGACCTGTGGACTTCAACTTCCAGAATTCCTCAGCCAGCAAAGCTGGCTGAGAAATTCTGGGAATTGAAGTCCACAGGTCTTAAAGTTGCCAAGTTTGGAGACCTCTGCCATAAACCTTAGTACCCTTCAAGTCAAGATGTGCTAGATCAAGGGTATCAAACTCGCAGCCCGCAGGCTGGGTGAGTCACACACTGGTCACACCCACCCCCGGTTTAGCAAAGGGAAAAAAGTTGCGATACATCATGTGACGATGTGTTGTCGTGAGTTTGACACCCCTGGGCTAGATGATAGCTCTCATCATCTCCACTAACGGGCAGTGGCCATGTTGGCTAGCAGCATGGGAATTATAAAGCAATGCCCCAGGGTCAGGTTTTCCTATATCAGAATGCATGCTCACAACTGCAAAATAGACAAGTATAAATAGTATGCTTATTTTATTATGTTATAAAAAAGTATAAATAAATTAACCCTATTTGATAGCTTAATTCCTAATGCTGCTTTTTCTCGAAAAGAGAGATGCGTGTTCAGCTCTGCTTCCTTTCCTTGTTCACATAACAACGTGAAATTATAATTGGAATAGGACTAATTTAGCAACCCCTTCCCCTTCAACTGCGGAGAAACAAGTGGCAATTAAATATGAAGAAATACAAGCTCTCACCATGAATATTAATAAATAGCTGAAGGTACTATCTGTAGTATTCCAAGATTGGGGCTCCCAGCTGTTAATTTGGGAAACGACTCCATGCATATAAAACAGCTTCATCTAAATGCCGCGGATGATAAACAGGATTTCTTCGAGGGAGGCACTGAAAGCCAAGAGAATTGACTGGCCATGGGCTAGTGCAGGGGTCGGCAACCTAAAACATTCAAAGAGCCATTTGGATCCGTTTCCCACAGAAAACAAAACACCAGGAGCCACAAAACTTACCGGGGGTTGAAAAGCTCAATAAATCGTGTGCCGGCAGGTGTTGCACATTGGCAGTTCTGACACATATTTTGAGCAACAGGGAGCCGCAGCAGAGGGATGAAAGAACCACATGCGACTCCAGAGCTACGGGTTGCCGACCCCTGGGCTAGTGTGACTACAGATAGGGAGAATATAATTCTTAGATTTTTGTGGAGAGAAGAGGCTGATAATGGCATTTAGCATTGATCTCATATTTGATGACCAGCACTTTCATATGGAAATTCTACCCTACACTATCCTGGCCCATTAGTAGTTCCTATCACTTGATTGCAAGCAAACAGATGACCAATACATGTATGGAAAAAATGATCACTAGTTAAGAATACAGAAAGAAACTCAGCAGAACAATCATCTATATTCATTTTTGGGTGAATCCCTTTGAATATATTCAAACCCATTTTTCCTGGCGTTTTCACGGATTTTCACATGCCAACTACAATATATTTGGATGTGTGTGTGTGTTTGTGTGAATTCCAGATTGCATATGGACCCAAGCAGAAGTATGTACTGGATATGCTTCAATAATAATTATGCCCACAGAATTTTCCATCCCAGATATGAGTGTTCATAAAAAGACAATCTTTCATAAACTCCTTCCCTTTGCCTTAGCGGAATACTCCAAAAAAATAAGGGTGCAATCTTTCAGGTTGCAAAGAAATCAATCCAACAAGCCCAGAGCTACTTTCCTAATCAAGACAGGGAGAACTTCGTGATGGCCTTCCATAGCAAAAGTTTCTCCAAGCAGACATTTCATTTCCTACTCTAAAGGGAAGGTTCACAGCCCCCTTTTTTTAGATTTTTAGTGCAGCTGTCTGATACTGCCATTGCAGTCATTAATGGACAGACATCTTTTATGTTTTCTTAATTAGGAGGTACCGGTATTGGGATTTCTTTGAGCTGAACAGAGAACGTCTGGGATGATAAGAGGTGATTCATTCCAACGAGATGGAGACAGTGCTCTTAATTATCAGACATAACTATGAATTGCTGCACACGTTGCCAAATCTATTTCTGGAAAACGTTTGGTTTTTATAAATTATAGTTCTCTTCCATAGTCTTTTAGAATCCTTTGAGATAGGGCAGTCCAATTGGCACAACCAACTTGGCCATTCACGAAGGGTTTTGAAAGGCTTCCAAAGAAATGCAGCTTCAGAGGAGGGGAAGGGTTTATAATAGATTACTGAAGTTCATGATTAATGAACATGCAGTAATAAATGATCTATGCCTGGAATGGGGACGAGAGATGGTCAGTTGGGTGCAATCATTAAGGTACCAGGCTAGAAATCAGGAGACTCAGAATTTTAATCCTGCCTGAGGCTGAAGCCAGCTGGGTGATCTTGGGACAGTCACTCTTTCTTAGTTCTAGAGAGGAGGCAAGGCTTCCTCTCTAGAACCACTTCCAAAAAAACATTGCCAAAAAAATTGAAAGAACTAATCCAGGAAGTCTTCAGGAGTCAAAATCCATCCATCCATCCATCCATCCATCCATCCATCCATCCATCCATCCATCCATCCATCCATCCATCCATCCAGGGATGGAGGGGCATAAGCAATGGCACCATTTAAGAATTTGTTCTGGAATCAGTGGTTTTAACGGTAATCATAAGGGGCCTGGGGTTAGGAAAAAGAAACGGAAAAGTGGTGAATTCTGAGGACAACACCAAATTATTTAATATGATCAACACAAAAGGGGCAGTGAAGATCTTTGGAGGAATCTCTACAAATGATGGGTTTGGGTATTGAAATGGCAAATGCGGTTCAGATGGAAGCTTGGATAAATGGATGCATCTGGAAGTAATTTCTTTAAACAAAACAAAACACAGCTGACCTTTGTAGATATGCTAATGGAACCAGAGTGGCTGAAAGTGCCTCAGGAAAGGAATACTGTGGTTCTCCTGGGTTATTCCACAGGAATGTCAGTCCAGTACAAAAAGAATCACTTCATGCTGAATATTATTAGGATAGGACTTTTTATTTAAGAAGCCAAGTATCTATGGTGTCCACTTGGAGGGCTGCATACGATCGGCAGCCTCGAACAACAGGAAGCGGAGTGGAGGACACATTTCATTCTTACAATCCTCTCTTAAAAAGAGAAAAGTCTTTGTCCTGCCCAGTTTTGGAGTGTGACCTTAAAATGGTCCACAAGCCCAGAGTTACCCTTTGGGCAATGGAATTTACATCCTCCTGAACTCCAGGTGCTAAGTCAGAGCATCAGAATAAGACTTCACGGAGAAAGCCCAGGAAACCACTCGCTGGAATAAGCTTGCCAGGTTCCTAAACATACATTTTTATCCTAAGGAACCGGGCACCCATAACAGCTAAAGGTTAAAATTACCAACTGAAAATCAGCAGCTTTGTTTGGGGAAAACCAGTACCTTTGACAGTTTTATGAAGGGAAGGGCAGCTATCTTAACAGCCAGTCTGATTCAGGAATCAAGCTAGAAACTGGAAGGCCACCGGTTCTGGATTTGCTTTAGGCACAAAACCAGCGGTACGACCTTGGGCCAGTCACTTTTTCTCAGCCCTAGGAAGGAGACAAGGGCAGACCACTTCCAAAATCTTGCCAAGGAAACTGCCAGAATTTGTTCAGGTAGTTGCCAGGTGTTAAGACTGACTGAAAGGCACCCCAAAATAAATACAAATAAAATAAACATTAAACAGTATCTCAGCAGGTAAACCAGGCAAAATGGGAGAAATAAAAACCAGAAATCACTTTACTTTTGGATGTGGATGGTTAAGCAGCATTTTTCTCTGTTCACACTGCCTGCAGGGTTCCCATTAGTAGCATTATCAGTCATTTATAATACCTCAATATTGTCATATAGAAAATGATGGTTCCCTTAATCCAGGGGACAGGATTTTGGAAGGTATTTTGGAAGACAGGACCTAAAATCCTTTGTCAATGGTCATGCTGGCTGAGGCTGATGGGAACTGAAAACCCAAATATTGATTGCTTCTCTGGTTTTCTCTCCCCGTCTCTGAAAATAGAGCTATTCAATCATACTTAAAATTGAAGCCTGCAGTTCTTTACTGCATTATAATCTGGGGCGGGCGGGAACCCAATTAGCATTTCTGATTGAAAATGAATTATGAATAATCTGCTAGGCCAAGACTTGAGACATTCTGAAAATAATTCATTGGTCAAGCACAGAACATCTTTTTTTTTTTTTAATCTGCTTCTTGATCCACTTTAAAATCAGGAAGGAAACTCACTGTTTTTCTCCTTGTTTTTTATTGCACCATTCTTTCCTTGGCAGGCGCCTCGTCCTTTTGTGAATTACTTTCTCCTCCTTTTTTTGGATAGGATTAATCATATGGATGTTCCCACTCAATCAGGGCACACACAAAGAATAGGATGATCCCTAGCCAATCAAATCTGGGTGTGGCTTGGTGTTTCTGAGCTGTTTGAGGGAGGAAAGGGAAATGAAGGGAAGTTAAAACAATTTCAGTAATTAAGGTCCTTGAGGAGCGCTCTCCCTCCCTCCCTCCTTCTCTTTCTCTCTCTCAGAAAAATTGAAAAGTTAATAGTGTGAGTTGTAGTCTTGTCTAAGGCACCAAGCCAGCTGGGTGACCTTGGGCCCCGTCTCTCCTTCTCAACCCTAGCGGGAAGGCAACAGCAAGTCGCTTCTGAAAATATTTCCACGAAAATGGCAGGGAGTAATCCAGGCAGTCACCAGATGTCAACACTGACTCAAAGGCACTCAGAAATAAAATAATAATAAAAGAATCCAATTATGCATACAGGTCTACTACTTTCTTCTGATCCAAGTAGTGAGAATGACCTGCACATTTAGGAATTTCAAGCTCAACCTTCCTACGCCCTTTAGAGCGCCCAACAGCCCTGCACTTTCAAGAACTGCCTCTAGGTGGGAGCAGAGGGGATGTGAGACGATTGTCGCCAACTTCCTTTGCTCGTTTCTTCCCCAAAGGTGGTAACTGACTTGCCTTGGGCTATGATGCGTCAATGCATGTTGTTTGCCAAAGCTTTTGTTGCAGGATGAGCTACTGGGAGGAACGAGGCTTTTGAAAAAAGAAAGGTCAGGTTTTTCCGGCTGAGATCTTGCTCACCTTCATTGGCTTTCCCACTGCTAACTGCCGGCCCAGCGTCCTGAAAAATCAAGGCACCCAGACATGGTTGCTTCTGGGCTAGAATAATTGTTTCAATTGTTTCGTGTGCCAGAAACGCTGAATACACCCTGACAGAGAGGAAGTGGCCACAATGAGAGGAAGAAAAGGGAGAGGTTTATTACTTTATTTAAAGTAAACTGTTAAGGGATTACACACAGGCCCTGGGCTTTCTCTCAGCCACAAGGAATAGCACAACAAATCACCCCAACACAGCCATTGTTATAGCGGTTCTTAAAAGGAAAGATCTGAAAACCGGAGGCAGAGTAAAACTCTTTGTAGAGTCCCCGATATAGAGCAGGGACAAATAAGTAGGATAAAAGGACAGTTTCGGTTTACTGTGTTGCAGTCAAATCACACCTCTGACAAATTTTTCTTATTGAAAGTAAATAAATGCTAAGGTCACATTAAGGTCAACGGAAGGCTCTCATACGGCCCTTCCTGTTAAAGCTGTTACAGTATTTAATCTTCACACCTTGTTCTCTGCTGCCCAGATTAATGCAGCCAATCCTTACTCAGGGATACTTAGGACAAAGTGAGTTTTCACATTTCTTAGCTGAGGGGAATGTTGACTCTACTGATTGGGGATGATGGCAATAAAAACCAACATAGCTTGAAGATCCCATAGCTCGGATATCCTTGAGAAAGGATATCTCAAGGGATGGGGTAAAAAAAATTAGACAACCACACAATGCTGAGGAGGTCTTCTTAGCTAACATCCATTGAAGTTTAATCACATTACAATTATAAAAATTGAAATTCGATTCATGGTAATAACAGCTCAACATCCATAATTAGTATTGGAAGAAAAATGCACAGTAGAATGATGGCAGAGGCTGCAGTAGCGAATTACAGCAACTAATCAAAGACAGAGCTTTGAGGTTTATCTGTCCATGTTGATGCATCTCCGGATGCTCAAGGATTGGGGTTTTGCAAATTCTGATCCAAGAATCACCTCAGATCAGAATTGTTTGCCCACTTACTTATTTTGCAAGTTCTCTGGCAATAGTTCTTGGCTTTTTTTTTAAAGCATAAAAATAGAATGCAAAACACACATTTGAGTGAAAATGCATGTAAAAGTAATTTAAATAAACAAGACATAATTTAAACACCAATGGTGCAAGTAGATGCTATGCTAATTAATGTGCAAATGGGAAAGAACAGACTCTATGGGTAGAAGAAAATGATCCTTTGTAACAGCTGGGCATGGGAAGATGCTTTTAAAAAGTGCCCGGATATAGAAACGAGTGTAATCTGTTGCCCATACAAATTGGACAGATCATGGGTAGGCCAAAGAAATCTGTTTTGATGCAAACTTGCTGAAAAATGACCATAAGAGGTGATGATTTCTAACAAACTGAGACTACCTTGTAGTGTTTCCTGCACTGTGATTGACATGGCCATTAGAAACCAGATCAGACAGGGTGTGAGATACTGCTGGCATCAAGAACCTAGGAAATGATGTGACAGTGTTTTATCTTTGACCAGTAGGTCAAGCAAGAAGTAAAAATGTTGAAAGAAACTTGCCAAGGGCAGTCAAGGATAAGGAAAGGAAAGGTTGCCTCTCTGACATGAAAGAAGAGACGTGAAAATAACTAAAGTGGTTGTAAACTTGCCTCATTAGACTGAACATATTCTGTTGTCTCTGCTTGCTCCTTCTAGAATGTCTGGGGTGAAAGCTGGGAGAAAAGATATAAACTTGAGTCAAGTTTTACTCCAGGTGAAATTTAGAGAGACTTAATAGTTTGCCATAGTCACTCTTAAACCTACACCATGGGCTTTCTTGGTGACTTTGCAGCCAAGCATTAACTAGCTGTGCTAAGGTTTTGGTTGTTTTATATATCCCAGGTGCTGCCTCTGTATGCGAGTGGCAAGTGACAGTGAGGACAAGCGGGTGTGTTATTGCTCTGCAGGAAGGAGAAGGTAGTGAGTGTTGCGTATTTGGGGCCCCAGGCTGATGAAAGACAAACTAGTGAGTGCAACATCTACCGGCTTTATATGCTGCAAAATATATGCTTAGATGAGTAGCGATAATAGCGCTATACTTATCTGAAGCTAGAGATGTACTTGGGGTTTATGAGAGGGTCTCCTATGCCCTGGGCTTTTCCAAAGCCAGTTTCTTCCTCAAACTGAGGAGAGGCCTCAAAGCTGCATTCGTATTTTATATGCTCCATGAACTCAAAATCAACTTCATTGGGTGAAGAACTTAATTGTATTGATGCTGAGTATATGCAGGTTCATATCTATTGTCTAGAGCAAGGGTTGGTGACTTTAAACACTCAAAGAGCCATTTGGATCTGTTTCCCACAGAAAACACCAGGAGCCACAAAACCTACCGGGGGTTGAAAAGCTCAATAAATCGCATGACGGCGGGTGTCGCACATTGGCAATTGTGACACATATTTTGAGCAACAGGGAGCCGCAGCAGAGGGATGAAAGAGCCACATGCAGCTCCAGAGCCGCAGGTTGCCGATCCCTGGTCTAGAGTACTGAGAAGGTATTCAAAATAGGGACGAGACAAGACTGGACAAAAGTTCCACATTCAAAAGAGGGAATCTCAATGTCTCTCTCTTTAAAGAAGGCAACTCAGTATGATCGACCTCCTGTAAGTGACCAGCATTGACTTCCAAGAAACATGCGATGAACCTGCTTTTTCTAGTAGTTCCAGGTGTCCATATTTTCTCAGAAGAAGAAAAAAAGACAGTCAAAGATAGTGTACCATAAAAATTGAAATAGAAAATTGAAGGATGAGATAATTTGTGCTACGATGGAAGTGGTAGTTATGGAGAACCGATTGATTCCTCTTGTCTTCAGGCCGATTCAATATGTTTGCGATTCAGGTAGCATAGCTATACCATTACAATTCAGAGTCATGAGGGACTGGAAATTTGGTCCCCTAAAAATTAATGGCTAGGCTAAAATAATTTCCTCAGTGGTAAACTCAGATGTGGCAAATGAATTTTATACAGAGACTTAAATGAAACCAGTACATGACAAAACTGAAATAAATCCCCTATAACTCAATGTCTGAAAATAAAGGTTTTTTTTTTTTCTTCCTTCTGGTATCAATAGTTTAGTTAGTGCACACTGGATTCCAAATCCCTCTGCAAGAATTGTTAAATCGCATTGCGGAATAGTGGTTGAAGCTATATTGTCGGAGGCTGGTATTACATGCTACGGCATACAAATGCCTTCAATAAAGGCATTCCATTATTTATTTTCTGGCTGGAAAAAGAACACCAGAGTGAGGGGTCCTTGGTGCTCTCTGAGCTTGGTTGTTTTCTTGCAGACGTTTCATTACCCAAACGAGGTAACATCATCAGTGCTAGTACTGATGATGTTACCTAGCACTGTTGATGTTACC
>JANHJO010001016.1:213349-223929 GCA_032468235.1 Pseudoxyrhopus heterurus | reverse complement strand
TCCTTCTATGGACTGGCTCTTGTTATGGAGAATAGGCTGGCTCAGGCCTTAATGGGTCGTTAGCAAAGGTGGGGGCCAAGTTCCTATCTTTTCTGCTTCTGATTTTCAGTTTCCAGCTTATCCTAAAATGTTTCCCTTCTGCTAGGGGGAGGGGTGCATTTTAACTTCCAACATCACCTTGTGCCATCCTGGAAGAGGGCAACTTTCTTACAATTTCTCAGAAGAGCATACTTAAAATTGTTTATAAAGCTGTTTTTGATGCAGGTATCCTGGACCAATTTGAGAGATTGGGGGCACAATGTTACTGTGGTTCTCCCCTCCCTCTGAGGCTGATTCTATTAGTAGTTAATATTTCTTCTGCTAAGGATTGAAGGAAACTCGCTCAGTCCTGTAAAAGTTATCAATCCAAAGATTCCTAATAACTGAAAAGCAATTAAAAAACAATTTTTGAAACTTTTAATACAATCACTTTTTTTTAAAAAAGTCAGTATTGACTCCTGTTGAGTGCCTGAACTAGCAAGGTATTTTCAAAAGTGGTTTGGTGTTGCTTCCTTCCAAGGGCTAAGAGTGAGTGGCCAAAGATCACCTAATGTTTTACGGGGGGGGGGACACTAAACTTACCTCGTGTCACCACTACACCTAACTGGGTTTCTTCATTACCGGGGGGGGGGGGCTGAATAAATTTAATACTTTAGGGGGTACTACAAATTTTGCAATCCATGAGTTAAGTAAATAATCAATTGTTTAGTGTATTATTTAAACAACTGATCACATGCCATGTATTAAATCATGCTCTGCCATGTTAAAAATTATATTTTGGCAGAATATTTGGAGGAATTCTGTGAGTCGCTCTCTAGACCGAACCTTCAGGCTAAACCCTCAGTGCTCTGATCACTCAGATTATGTTCCCATATCTTAGGGCAATTCCAAAGGGAGAATTCCTTGATGTTACCGGTCAAAAAATCATCCTCTCTTCCCTTCCTTACTGGCTTTTCTTTATCTATATACTAATAAAACTCTCTTTCCTATAATCTTTAACTGGGCAAAATGGTGCACCATGGAGCAAAATGTTTTGAACCAATGTACGTCAAATGAATAAACTTACAGAATGCTTCCAAAATTCAGGACTCCTATGGAGTTGAAGTTTATACAATACTTTATGACATAAAAGTGATCATAAAGCATTTTGTGACATAACACAAAATATATATTTTTCCCTGTGGTCAACTGATGGCCGATTGTGCTATACTGTTCAATGCGGGCTATATTCAAGGCAGATCCATCTCTGAATATCTTCCTGAATTTTAAAGGATGTTTGCCATTGTTGAAGCTCTGCCATTGTTGAAGGCACTGAGAAATCTGATAAGGAAATATCTCTGAAATAACCGAAGGGGGTCATGAATTGTCTAGTGGAAATTGAAAGGGAAGAATGTTTGCTTTTGTGGTCTAAACTCTACTGAGCCCTTGTGTCTCTGATAGACCTGGAAAAGAAAGAGATTATGGAAAAAGCAATGCAATAAGAAGCAAGGTTTTACAAATGGAAGGCGCTTTCGTCTGACATCCTCATTAAATTGTGTACTAAGTTAGGGCAAATGTGCCATAAAAGCTTGCCCTAAAAGCACCTCAGAAAATGGCAAAGAAAGATGGAGAGTGGAAAATATTGTCCTTTGCCCCTGCCATAAAATATTACGAACAAGGCAGAGCCTTGTTAAAAGCCTCTCTGAAAGTATCCCCTCAGTGGCAGGCTTCAAGTAGCGAGATAGCTATTTTACATGTAATTTTCAGGCTGTTTTGTTTAATGGATCAGTTAACGATCTGAGTCAGGTTGTTTACTGAAGTAAGCCGGATTCCTTGCCAAACACATTTCTGTTGGAAGACTTCAGGCTTACCGAGAAGAGGAGGAGCATCGGAAAAAGCAGGATCTGTATCATCGGAGTTCATTACAACCAGGGTGTAGCAAGGGCAATAGAACCAGCGTTGAGGAAGAAATGGAGTAACAGCAACCAAAGCAGCAGAGGAAAATGCTATCGAAGTCAGAAAGAGTATAATAACTGCTGGTATCTTCCTAATGTCCAAGAAATATGGCACATCCAGCAAATAGAAGACCAGAGAACTCCAAAATTGTAAGACTTGCTTGTATATCTACTAGCACCTACCAAACTTTATTATGTTTGTTACTTTAAGGTGGTATTCTTCATTATCCCTATTGAATGTATTTTGTGAATTCAGTATACTTGTGAAGTCTTCACTGTTTACTTTTTAAATGAGGTGAGTGGGAAGAAAGAACTCTTTTTTTAAAAAAACCATACTTCCAGTTCCAGTGCTTGTGGTTATGGCAAGGTTGAGCTTCCACAAAATTGAATCTATAGAAAACCCACAAAACCACTGGCATTCATCAGTTATGAGGCCACTGCTGTACCCCATAGAAGTTTTGTATAAAATTATGTGGGTTGTGTGTATATGTTTGCTTCTCTTCCATCATGTTCTCATCAGATGCCAAGTAATGATAACAATAACTGGCATTCATGGATTTTGATGGCATGCTACTCTTTTAGTAAAGTCTGAGGCAATAGATGGTCATAAATGCCTGAAATAATTTCTTCTCTACCTATCAGCCCTTCCTTCCTTTCCTTTTTCCAAGGATCCCCAGGAAATTTCCCTTCTGGTTAAACAAGGATGTGGATCCAGATCTTAGAAGTATAGTATATTTTGATGAATGCATGACAAGTTATATGATTTCATTAAAATATATTTAACAGTGAAAACAGTAAGATTTAATCTCTCAGCCATGCCCAGTGCAAGTAGAATCAGGGAAAGAAAAAGATGTTGTTGGTCTACATTTTGTTTTGACTTTTCTGACTTGTACCTGCTTTTATGTTTAAACTTTTCTAGTTCTTTGAATCAGTGTGACACAGAATTGTCTTTAAGATGGTAAGATGTTTTGTAAGGAGTTGGTTTTCAGCTGAGGCAATTTTCAATGAGGCAACTGCCTCCCCCAATATTGATGTTCTGCATCTATATTTGAATGGTCTAAGCAGAAATTTTATTGAAGATGCTGTCATTTTGCTTCAAATAATTTCAGCTCCTGATATTTTGGACAGGTCTTCATATTTTTTTTCTTCTAGGCCACCAGGTGGCAGCACCAGGAGCGGCAGTATTTTTAAATTTTTGATCATTTTTTTCTATCAAATAGAAGCAAATATCACCCATGCAAACTCATACCATACCACTATTTCATAATCTCAAGGGAATTCTCGATCTTAAAGTCCATCCATCTTAAAGTCGCTGAGATTGAGAAACATGGCACTATATTGTATTGCCCAAAAGAAAATATGCATTTGAAGCAATATTTTATACAGAAATATTTTATGTATTAATTTACATATCCCATCTTTATTATCATTTTAATAAATAACTCAAAGCGACTAACATTCTCCTCCTATTTTCCCCATAACAACAAATCTGTGAGATGAGTTGGACTGATAGAGAGTGACTGACCAACCTTCCCGCCTAAGGTGGGACTAGAACTCACCGTCACCTGGTTTCTAGCCTGGTGCCTTAACATGACTGATTCTGGTGCAAGCCTAGTTCCTAACTCCAGTGAAGAGCTAAATTCTATTGTGCTTCTTATTGGTATTATTTGTCACTAATTAGTTTATTGCTATTTTTTTCTTTTGGTTAGTGAATTTGCCTTTTCAATTCATCGTAAATTGTTCTTTAAAAAGTAAAATAGTTTTTTAAAAGAATCAAAATCATTTGTGCTTCCTCTTCTTTTACTTCTTTTTATGTTATAGGACTGGCATTTGCCCACCATTTCATCCTCTGCATCAGCTCATCACATGGTATGCAGACTGACTAATGCATCTATCCTAATTTTTGTCAGTGGGTCCTGGGATATTTGGGGGATTCATACTGGCAGATATGATTGTATTATTTTTTTCAGCACAAATGCAGTTGTGCAATGGACACTGCCTGGATTGACATATTGCACTAAAGCAGGCTCCTGTGGTCGGAGTCACATTTAGACTAAGTGATAATAAACT
Source organism: Pseudoxyrhopus heterurus (assembly GCA_032468235.1). Lineage (NCBI taxonomy): Eukaryota > Metazoa > Chordata > Lepidosauria > Squamata > Pseudoxyrhopus > Pseudoxyrhopus heterurus. The sequence goes on along the minus strand of JANHJO010001016.1, from coordinate 219,886 downwards.
CTGATTAGCAAGTCACAATCATGGGGGTCATAAAGCAAAACCACTTTTTGGATTTGTATTATATGTGAACCTAGCTTTTGTCTGGGTTCTCTGTTTTTTTTTAAAGATATTTATATAGCCTACTTGCTCTTGGAGTAGAAGATTGTATGTTTTTTTCAATTCTCATTCAGTATTTCCTGTTATTGACAGAGTAGAGAGCTTTTTGTGCTCACCTACGGTGCTTTGGTAGCCCAACTGTGTAAGGATTATGAAAAGGATGAAGATGTAAACAAATACTTGGACAGCATGTAAGTATAAGATGGCAAGAAGCGGCATGGCAAATTTGAGGAAAAATAGCTAGTTATCTTTTCCCTGTTCTTCAGTCTGTTTACTTGGGTGTAGATACTAGCTTAGGAAATGGCTGTAGGATTCTGTCTCTACTCTCCAATCTGTTTTGAAGCTGACCATCCAATCCTCTCTATTTTACTGAGCTCGGAATGCTGCAAAAATTCAGAGATCATCAATCAGTGTGGCTTTCAGCTGGCCAGTAGAAGTATGCAAAAAATCTTCAGACTAGCCCCTAAACTAATGAAGGTCCTGACTAATTAAAATTTCTCTGCACTTCAAGACAAAAAGTAAACATTTAAAGTGCTAATGTTCTTCGTCTGTCTCCATGATGTTGCGGTTGGAAAGTTATAGAAAGGGACTTGTTTTGCAAAAAGAAAAAAGGAAAGGAAAGGAAATAATGATGCTGCTTTGTCTGTATTCTTTTACCTGATGTTTCTCCCAGTACCTTTAATCATGGTTGTTGTGGGTAGAGTAAAGGAAATGAATATTTTTTTTTGGATCTAAGAACTTCTCTTTCTTCTTCCCAGTAAATGCCCCAACTTCCAGAAAATATTGCTTTCTTCAATTTGGAGTCATACTCTTTCATTGCTTGGCAATGCACCTCTTCTCCAGAGTATTGCATCTATTGTTTTATTTACATTATGAATTTTATCCTGCCTTTTTTCTACTATTTTTTTAAATTTTATTCCAAAGAATGTTAAAATACAAAATTCAAAAAAATCCAAAAATAGACTAAAAACCACAAAACAATCAAGACATTAATAAAGTGCATTAAAAAGAAAAAAAACTCAACACATACACACATGTTATCCCACTAACTGAATACTGATTAATACATTACTATAATATTGGTCCCCATCCCTTGCAAAATAGCCTCCCTCCAAAATGTTTAAACCAGTAAATCTATTGGCAAATTATGGATTTGTCTTCTATATACTATATTAATGACAAAATAGTTAGCAGGAAGAACAATCCATATCTAAAAAACAAATGTGTGTGTGTGTGTGTGTGTGTGTGTATGTGCTCTACACCCTCCTATACGGCACAATCAATCTTACCCAACTTCGCACATACCTACCTTGCCCTTCTAAGATCAGCACTGGTGGGGATCATGAATGCTGATGATGGGTCTGTGCCCCTGAAAAAAGCTGCCAAAGTGCCAACCCTCCAACACTAATTGGGAAACCTGTACTGTGCATGCCCCAAGCATGACACATGCGTAGTACAGCCATTCCACAGCGCTCTGGAGGCTGCGGCCAGCAGTAAGTGACAGCTGCGGAGCGCTGGTGGGTGGCCGTCAGCCGACCACCTCAGTTTCAGGGGCGGAGGCGCTGGCAGTGACAGGACAATATACCTGGGCGAAGCCGGGTAATCAGCTAGTAATAATATAAAAAGATCAGGTTAAAGTTTCAAAATGCTCTGTTAACAAATTGTTATTGTAATCCGCTCATAGAAAATTTGCCGTGGCATCTTATTTATTAATTTTATCCTGCCTTTATGCTTGAAACAATGTGTGCCATGTATCCAGTTTATATTCACATTAACTGTCAGGAAGTTCACCTGACACCTCTTCACCTTTTTTTCTCTCTTTTTTCCCTCGGTCAGGGGATACAGCATCGGCATCAGATTGGTTGAAGATTTCTTGGCTCGCTCTGCTGTGAAGAAGTGCCGCAGTTATTCTGAAACTGCAGACATAATTGCACAGGTACCCAAGGATGCTGATTTGCCTTCATTTGGCAAGGCTGAGCCCCCTCTTACCCCTTTATTTCCAGTCTGGCCCCCTAACAGCAGACTATAACCCAGAAAGAAAGATTCATAAGGTTAGCTTTAAGGTGAAGAGGGTAAAGATTACTAAAGAGCAGGGATGTCAAACTGGCGGCATCACATGACGTATCACAACTTTCCCCCCCTTCACTAAACTGGGCATGGGCGTGGCCAGTGTGTGATGCATCTGGCCTGTTTGACAGCCCTGCTATAGAGAATCAGAGAAACTGAATAAGCCCAAAACTTCAGTACTCATTTATTAGTGAATTAAGGATCTCCGAGAACTGTTTGCACCTCTTTTTCTAGAATAGAAGACCGAAGGGCTATCCACCCTTTTCCCAAATAAGATTGGCATTAAAACATCCATCTGCTCATCTTTAGTAATATTTTCAGGTATCCCTATTTCTTTCTCAGACCCAGAGGTCTCTCTTACGCTCCCTTTCTTACATATGTTAGACTCCAGTTTGTGTGATTCCCAGCTAATAGAACTATTGGTTGGAAATTTGGAAGTTATAATCCAAGGCATCTGAAAGAGCTTTAATTGGGAAGAGCTATCTTAACCTTGGGATTGCACCATTTGCCTTCAGGCAATTTCCAAGTCCAATTTCCAAATATATGCCTGAGAATCACATTAGTAGAGTTTTTACAGCTTTATGTATTTGCCTTGAGCTGATTTTGGAGTATTTGTATTCCAGTTTTTAAACTGTTTTGGCACAAATATATCAGAAACATTTTTTTTTTAAAAGAGAGACCTAGTGCATAATTGAGTCCCTCTATGTTTGACAAATTGTCCACTAGCTATGCCATTTTTATTTTATTTATTTCAGCAAATCATTGCTTAACCAAAGTCACTTTTATTTGGATTTTTTGGGGGGTAGAAATTACTATGAGCAAGGTGAACATTGTGTGGGTGAGTTTAAGCCTGTGTGGCCTTCAAAAGAATCATAGGTGGGATATAAAAGCAAAATATGCAATCATATTCAGTACTTTTTACGGGAAGGGATAAAAAAAACTACATGCATTGATATAGAAAGACCTGCTTTTTTTAGATTCCTCCTGTAGTTGTTGCTTAGTCCAGTATTAGTTTGAGTGGCCTGCTGAGTTTTGTTGTTGTGTATGAACAACATACACAGAGTAAATAAACATAACTAAGCTTTCCTCAAAGTTTTCTATGTTGATGTGTTGGTTTTGTCATACACTGAATATTTTGGAGTCCGCATTCTCTTATTTTTTTGTTCGTTTGTGGACACCTTGGAGAGTATTATAAAATGCAAACCACGGCATTCTGGTTGCCTTTCTTACCTTAGGTTTGTATGCATTTTGTATATACACTTGCTGATATAGCAAATGGTACATTTTGCTGCAAATATTTGTTTTTAATTCACTGTATTTGCAGCAAAATATACCATTTGCTATATCCTTTTTAGCACAGACCTTTTAATAAAAAGGGTTTTGTTGAACAAGGGAAGAACGCCTAAGCTCATGATGAGAAACTACCTTTATTAAGATTCTTCTAATCTCTGTTCTTTCCAGCATTAAACAAAGCTTAATTATTTATTTTGATTTATTTGGGGTTTTGTAATTTTCCCTGTTGTGGTGATTTGAGTCCAATGGAAAATTTTGACAGTGGCCAAAATAATGAACCAGAAGAAGCCACTTCATTCCAATTCCAATAAAACAAAAGAGAAGACTAAGAAGCGGCAAGTAGAATTGTCTTCTAGGATAGAACATCAAAGTGGACATCACTGAGCCATTAATAAAAACAACATACAGTACTATGTTTTCTATTCTTAGAGGAGCCTAAATATTTTGAAGAAACTTGGCAGACAGCAAGAAAGTCTTCAAAGAGTATAATAGCCTCACTTCAAACCTAGAAATTATTCAACAATACAGACATAAAGTCTATTAACCCAAGTAGCTCATGCATAATTCATTCCCTGAATATTGGTTTAGATTGTCTAGTACCATCTCCTATGACTTAAAATAAGTAGAATAGTTTTCTGGTGCCTTTTAATAGAATAGGATCCTACTGAGTTTTCAACAGCAACTAAATTTCCGAACACTGTACAGAATAAACCTGATCTGGCTAACCTGCAAATATTGTTGTATTTAGAGATCTGTGACCACGTCTATTGATCCAGGGTAGTTTAATTATATTCCATCAAAGTCCAAACCACTGTTCCTGAAGGTAACTAAGCCACGTCACAGAGCTGATTAATAACAACATACAGCTCCATTGCCTTCTGTGGGGCTGTGTGAATCATGGGGAAGTAACATTAATAAAGAAGAAAAGTCACTTCTCAGACCTTAAGAAGGAACAAAATATTACACAAGTGCAGCTGTATAAACAGTACTATGATTTCAACCAAGCAGATGGCAGGAATAATATTGAATGATTGCATTAACATAACTGGAAAGAATTTGTAACTCCAGAAACAATCAAGGACCTAATTAAAAGTGATGCATCTCAAGTTCTGGCTTTTTAGGTGTTGAGCATAAACATCCTGAGTAAGGTCTAGAATTAGATGATGTTAAGGAACTAAGAACTGATCTAACTATCGTAGAGACAATTTCAGCATGTTATAAAATTCCAATATTCTAAAATTCGCTCCCTCTTTAACCAAAAGTTCAGTAGAGATTTCCAGTATAGAAGATAAGCTCCATAATCCCCAATATGCTAACTGCAGAAGTTGCCTCAGATTTAATACAGGTAGTCCTCAACGTATGACCACAATTGAGGGCAAAATTTATGTTGCTAAATGAGAAAATTGATAAACGAGTTTTGCCCCTTTATGACTTTTCTTCCTACATTTGTTAAGAGAATCACGGAACTTGTTTAGTTAGTAACATGGTTGTTAAGTGAATCTGGATTCCCAATTGACTTTGTTTGTCAGAAGGTTGCGAAAGGTTGCAAAAGGGGATCACATGATCCTGGGACACTGCAACTGTCGTAACTATGAACCAGTTGTCAAGCACCCGAATGTGAAATCACATGTTCATGGGGATGCTGCAACCATCATAAGTGTGAAAAACAGTTATAAGTCACTTTTTTCAGTGCCGTTGTAACTTTGAATGGTCCTGAATGAACTGTTGTAAGTTGAGGACTACTTGTATTCAGATAAGTTGAGATTAATGCCTCTGAATCTTTTGAAAAAAAGGTGATGTAGGTAACACTACATTAAAGAACAAAAGTATCAATAGAAGTGCCTCCTTCAATAAGGACCAAATATTAGGTATAGAATGTAATTTGACAGATTATTATAAAAATTTGCCTCAATTAGAGCAAAGGGAAATTATGGCAAGGTTGGATACTTTAAAGCAGTGGCTCCCAACCTTTTGGGCACCAGGGACCATTTCCATGGAGAAAAGTTTTTCTGTGAGCTGGAGGAGGCATAATTTGGTGTTTGCACAGCCGGTTACTGGCATGCCACAGACCGGGCGTTGGGGACCCCTGCTTTAAAATCCTTCTCGACAGTGGAAAGTCCCTAAAGTATTGCCTTGATAGCAATAGCACCTAGACTTATATACTGCTTTACAGTACTTTACATCCCTCTCTAAGTGATTTACAGAGTCAGCACATTGCCCCAACAATCTGGGTCCTCATTTTACCAACCTCGGAAGGATGGAAAGCAGAGTCAACCTTGAACTGGTGAGATTCGAACTGCCAAACTGCAGAATTAGCCTGCAATACTGCATTCTAACCACTGCACCACCATGGCTCATAAATGATGAGATTAGTTTGTAATCTTACAGTATCTTACAATCAAGATTATGGTCTTTACTAAAGGACTAAAAGATACATATGGACAATTGATGGTTAAGTGATTTTTAAGTATCTAAGTAAGGCCTTTCATGTTTTAGAGGAAAAAGTGGCTGACTCATAAGCAAACTTGATTGCCCAGAGAACAAAAACTGTTGTCCTAAGATTCTTCAATGAGAGAGGAAACAGGATTCTTTCAATGGTTATTAAGGTATTCATGGTCAAAATAAGGTCCATTTCTTAGTAGAATTCAGTGAGATCCTGACCAATGTATTAAGATAGGCATCTAATTTTTTGCTGAAAAGATGGTTACCAAGGATTGAATAAAGAATGGTACTTTCCATGATCAAGTAGTGGTTAAATAGGAATTTTAGATTTAGATTAATCCATATTGCTGACCATTTTTAATCAACTTGAAAAAGGATAGTTCATATAATAATCTTCATATAAAATTTAATGCATCACTTCTGTTACACTTTCTTGGGCTTCCAAGTTTAACTTAAGTGAAAAAGACATTACATTAAAACATTTCTGAAAGAAACTCCATTTGTGCTAATGGACTGACAAGAATTTATTTTCTTGCACAATCTTCTCCTGTCTTAAGAGTGATACCGTATATACTCGAGTATAAGCCGACCCGAGTATAAGCCGAGGTCCTAATTTTACCCCGGAAACCTGGGTAAAAT
>JANHJO010001016.1:190364-203797 GCA_032468235.1 Pseudoxyrhopus heterurus | reverse complement strand
TGTATAAATATATTGGGAATTTAATGAATGATGTATATTTAAAGGTAGCAAGATAATATGTTTTAAATATAAGTAAAGTGGTAACTTTTTAAAGGTCTTTGAAATTACTTAATATTTTTAATTGGATGATTAATATATTTATGGATAAGATGTTGAAGATTATTAAATTTAAATTAATGGAATTGTTTTTTTTTAAAAGTAGATTAATGGAAACGAATGAGAAATTCTAAAATAATGTGATTGATGTCTGGAAACAACTCTGTTCCTATAATGAGATGTAGGAAAAAAAACCTAATAAAAAATTTATTGAAAAAAAAAATCACTGATATAAGTAAGTTGCCCATCTCACAAGAAAGTGATTCTAGGCAGCCTGAAATAAAAAAAAAGTTGTATATTTTAATTTTCCCAGTTGGTTTATCCATGGGTAATCCACCGATTTTCTATTTTTCATGATATTTTGATTATTTACACGGTTTTATGGTATTTATCAATAATAATATCCAAAGATCAAAACTACAATTAAAGAACATTGGTCATATTGTTATTGACAAAATAATGGGAATAACTGATGTTAAAATAGTTCAGCCATCTTATCAACGCAACATTGATTGTCATGGAAAAGACACTTGCACTACATGCCAGAATGCTTTATATCACTGTATGTATATATGATGTATCACTTCGACATCATCTGAGTTTTCTATGGATGCCCATGCAGGATATTAACCATTACTCCACACAAGAAGGAATGAAAACCCTCTGTACTTGAGCAGAATATTGGGTAATAAGAAATACCAAAATTATTGGTCCCTTATGAGACTTCTTAAGGGACTATGTTTCTTAGTACAGCATGGCTTGTTTTTACAATAAAATGTTTTCCTGGTTTAGGAGTCACCATGTACCTACAGAGGCTTCCTATGATATTCCCTACACTCCCAGGTACTCCTGGCTTTTAAAATAGATGAAGATTTTAGGTGCCAAAATGCACCCCAATATTGGATTTGGCTTATCTACTGATGGGCTTATCTGCGAATATATACAGTAACACTGTTTAAACCACCTGTATATCTCTTATATATTTGCAAATAAGCCATCAATAGATAAGCTGATTGTTGAACTCTTTCACCATGAAAAAGAAATCATCTGTGGATTATCCATGGATAAATCAATTGTGAAGATTAAAATATACAAATGTTTTGAGGGTTCGGTTTATCTGTGGCTGAACTAACCTGCAAGTATATATAGACCTAAAGCTAAAAATAGCATTTAGCACTAACAATAGCACTTAGACATATACCTCTTGACAATACTTTTACAGCTCTATCTAAGCGGTTTACAGAGTCAGCACATTGTCCCCACCAATCTGGATCCTCATTTTACCAACCTCAGAAAGATGGAAGGCTGAGTCAACCTTCAGCTTGTCGGAATCAAACACCTAACAGTAAGCATTAAGTTATCCTGCAATACTGCATTCTAACCACTGGGCCACCACGGTCACCATACAGATATATGAGAAGCTGGTATGCTACATCATCTTCATTTCCAGTGACTTGTCTGGGTTGCAAATAGGCCCGAGTTTTCTCAGAAGGTAAAAGTTATGGGTGCCTCCAGCCTAATCTCCTCTCTCCACCAGTCTATGAGAAGACAAAGATAAGCAGAGGTAGACGAGAATAACCTGCAGGATGGAGACCACAAAGAATGGCAGATAGGCTCCTGGTAAACACAAATTTAGACTCTTATGTCCCTGGTGGCAGTCATTTTGCAAAAATGCCCACAAAATTCTTCAGTTTTTGAAATTCCAAATATGTCACCAGATTTTAAAACTGAGGACCCTATCCTGTTCCAATATGTGTGTTAGTTGTTAAGAAAAAAAGCTAAATTCTCAGTATTCTTCATTAACATGTTTGGAAGAAGATTCTTCTGCATATAAAAGTTATTTTAAAAAAAGCAAACTACTTTTGCAATTATATCCACTAGATGGCTCTTTTGAGCCATAAAGGCCTGGATTTCTTCATTTTTTATTTTAATATTAATGCCAGTCTACATTATATATATGCACACAAGCACACATGCACACTAATGCAAACTAATATAAAGTAACAAAGAAAAAGGAATTAAAGAGAGTGTTAAAGTGCAAGAAAGTAAAAAAAAGTAAAAGAAAAAAGAAAGAAAAAAGATACCAATACATTTCTGATCTCCTTTAGAGCAGTAAGTACAATTATAAATTTACCAAACACTGTATGGCTACAAAATAATATTTCTACACTGTCTAAAACCATAAATCATGTTTATCTTTTTGTTTTACCAGAAAGACCATAAAGATTCTCCAGTCAGCATTAAACCTAGATCCTGTGGGGGTTTTTTCCTGTCAAGTTGACCATCTCAGCAAGTTCTGTCAATTTCACCAACCCTTCCTCCACTGTAGGTAGTACAGAATCTTTCCATCTTTGTACATACTATAATCTTGCTGCAGTTATAAAATAAAAAAACAAAGTTCCATGACTTTGTCCAATTTTTGTATGTATCAATGCCAAAAGAAAGATATCTGGTGTCAATGGTACATTAATCTTTAAAATCCTTTGCATTAGTGTGTGGTAGTTAAGGCATCAAGCTAGAAACCAGGAGCTGTAAAGTCAACTAGATGGCTTTGACAGTCTCTTTCAGCCCCAGGAAGAAGACAATGGCAAACTACTTCTGAAAAACCTTGCCAAGAAAACTGCAGAGACTTGTCCAGGCAGTCTCCAAGAATCAGACACAATTGAACAGAAGGGGAAAAAAATCTTATATTCTAATATATCCTAATGGTTAATCAGTCAAGTTTTATAATTATAATAGCAGTGGGGGGAAATGTGATGGAATAACCATGGAATTTTAAAAATTTGGAAAGGAATAAAAAATACAGGTGATATTTTTGTTGTAAATATTAAATATCAAGATGTGGCTTATTCAACTTATGTTACAGGCTCTTACATAATCCATGCAAATTTCAAAAAGAAATATAAGTGGGATTCTGTTCACAAACAGAAGAACAAGTTTGAAAATTTGTAAAGACTTCAGCCATTTTTAAAAAAGGAAGACAATTAGCCTGACTTGGAATAAACCTTCTGAGCCAATATGTACTGTAGATAAATGTTACTCAAACACAGCTGCAGTTTTGAAGTCTGTAGCCCAGCAAATTAATTTGTTCTTTAAAAAACAGTGGAACATCTAATATTCAGAGAGTATACCACACTGGAATCCTTCAACTTTGACTGACTTTCATTGCTTTTTAAAAAAAACTCTTTTAGGCAAATGGAACAGCATTTTTTTTTCTTTGCTATTAATGATCTAGAGAATCTGTTCTGTTTTGAATTTAATCTTATCCGGCAAGATATTCTAAGTCCAGAGAAGGGATGAGTGTGCTGTTTGGCACTTGCATTTTATAGAACCAACGGAGGGAATGTTTATGTATTCATTTCCTCATGCCTAATTGTAAATGCAAAACCTGAAATGCAGTGTGTGAGCCCACTAAATGCCAAATTTCCTGTCCCATCCTCAACAACCACCATTACTTGTATTATGTGAACTAGGCGTTTCATTAAAATGGAGATGGAGATGAAGCCACCTATTGCACTATGGTTTTCTCTTTTTAAAAAAAATCAAGTTTCTTTTGTCTTATTTTCACATAAGTTTGGATTTTTTTAATGTGCATGAAAATCTGTATTTAAACTGCATTTCTAATTTTTATTTTGGGTGCAATTTCACATACTATATCAATTTCTAAAGGAAATGACCTCCATATGTATTCATTTATGAGCTTTCTCTAACTTGCATATTTATTATTATATGTTATGTATCATCTGAAATCAGACACTCAGACATACTTTCTAGAACTATTATGTTACAACTGCTAGGTTATGGAAGGCACAGATTGGAGTGTGTTGATAGAATGATATAGTTCATTATATGGGGTGGAATGTAGTCTGGAGTCCAAGGAGGGAGGGGCTGTTTCTCAGAGGGCAAAGAGGCAGCAGAGCTTGGAAAGTTTCGGTAGGCAGGAAGAAGATTAAAATAGTTCACAGAGTATATCTATAGTTATGTAGATTGTTACTTTGGTCAGGCAAGATTCTGTCTATAGATGAACAACTAAAAAGAAATAACTCCATGTCTCATTCTTGGTTCTTGGGGCTTGATATTTCATTTGCTTTTTGTGATTGGGAATGTGCCGGACTACTTTTACATACCCATGAGACATTTAAGAAATGTTAAGGCTGCAAAGTTAGTCCTGAATAACAAATTCTGTGAGGTTCATATATAAAGAGAAATTTGTATCTAATTTACTGAAAAATAATAATCAATAACCAAGTATATGCATAACTGACATTATTTATTTAGCAAAAGACATTTGGGACAAATATTACTTTCTTTAAAACAACATTCTTGGTTGTCAAAAGCATTCCTTGTTTGAACAATGTCTAGTACCAATGGGCCTGATACTCAAATCTAGCAGGGTCAAAGCCTTCATTTATCAATTACTTCCAATATGGTTCCCAAGGAAAGGCTGCAATTTTTATAGAGAAGCATTGCAACAAATAACATCATCTTACGCATTAAATGCAACCTTCTAATATACCAATATCAATTACTACCAGATGCAAGTTCTTCCATCCTCAGTAGTCTTCTACTTTCTAGAACCTTAACAATTTTATTCTGCATAGTTTCTCAAGTAAACTGATTGACACATTAATATACATTGATCACTGAGTATTTGATGAGTTATAGAAAATTATGAGAACCTGATTTGTTTGAATGTTTCATAAAATACAATTTCTGTCTGTGATATTAGATTATGGATACTTTGTAACTTTATAACATGTGTGCCCATACCATTTGGATTCTGGACTCAAAAAATGATAATATGCTATGCCTTAGCCATAATTGTTTCCTTAGATTAATGGGAAAAGAGGCTGAATACAAGGAGAATATCTATGGAAGCTTACAAGGATTCATTTAAAGTTAGATACACCTCTTAACTCAGACGGTTTTTCTATCTCATGACAGGTCACATTTGAAAGAGGATCCTCACAATTAATTAGGATGGAAGCAAATCAAATAGGCTAACTGGGAAGAAATGGTATCCACACTTAAAAGAAAATGCCAATTGTAATAGCATCAGTACTTTAAACAGGCAAAACCGTGAAAAGGAATATATGCCACCGAGGACTATTATCTGAGGATTATCCATAGGATAACAACCAGTAGATTTTGATTAAACCATTCCAGTTGCATATGTTCAAAAAATAATAAAGCAACTCAGTGACAAGGAAAATTGCTTTTGGAGAAGAAAATTAAATGCACATATTGAATTCAAAATAAAAGCACATGACATTCATTTATAGAACAGACTTGACCCGTATGTAGGTGGTAATCTGAGAAATGTGTCAAATGTCTCAATGCCCATTAATTTCATCTTCTCTGATTAAAAGAGAACAATTATTCCATAGATATTTCCTGGAACACATTCAGAAAAGAAAATATATTCTGCACCTTTCCATAAACATACCTAACCACAGAATGGTCAAATAGCATCCACAGTCTCTCTTTTTTTTTTTGCTAGCATTGTGATTGGGAACAAGAAGAATATAGCCACAGTAATATACAGCTATCAATTAGCAAGATTGCATAAAGGCATCTTTGCCCATGTAAGCTCTTGGCTTTCTGGAGCCAGGTGAGTTGCATTGCTAGCATAACAAAGAAAATGACAATATTCAGAATGAGGAAAAGACGTGTGTAAGATGCTGACACCAAAAGTGCACTGCTTCGAGCGGTGGAAAATATTTGGGACAGACCAGGTTGAACTTTGATTGGCACACTGTTTCTATCTTTCACATAGGTAATATCTGCAAAATCCAGAAGATCTTTCATTTCTTCTTCTTCATCCACAGGCAATTCTTTTTGGGCCAAGCTTTGTGCTTTTTGCCGAATTTTTCTTTCATTGACTTCGATTTGTGCAAATATATCTGGGCCAGCATCCACAAATTTGTAGCCTTTAGCCACCTTTTTGTTCTTTTTTGCCCTGCCTTGCTGCTGCTGAGAAATTGCAAATATTCTGTCAATGACTTCTTCTGTCTGTCTTTTATCTGAAAACCGGAGGAGGCGTTCTGCTGTCTTTCTGAAGCTATCGGTGTTCCGCACACGTGACAGGATCTGCTTCTCTAACTGTTGAAACACAGGCTTGAAATGCTGAAGGTTTTTCTCTACTGTTTCAATATTGCCTTTTACTCCTGAACCTGGGGAGTTCCTAACTGCAGAAGCTCGCTCAAACACAACTTTTTGATGGTCTGCAATAACTTGTGCAAAAACAGAGTGGCTTTTATTCTCATCGGTCCACAGATAGATGGCATAAGCATGCTCACTGGTGGTGACAAAAATATCCAGCTGCTGAGAATTCCCATGGACACTAAAACTCTGGACGTCTACAGAAGGTCCAATGAAGAGGTATACAACTCTAGTGATTGGGCTTCGCAGATGAGTAGTAACATTCACGTAGTTTGTCCCATTGTAAGGGTAGCCTCTGGGATACATTCTTGAAGCAGTGATAGCTTTTTGACTATATCCAGTATCATCCATCCAGTACATCTTGTAGATTCCATCTTGTTGCCGAATGAAGGCTCCGTGGACGTTATCAATAACTGTGTCTTCAAAAGGCACATCAACATTGTGGAAGAAGCTAGTTACTACTTTGGCAGGACTATCATCTTGAAGATATATTTGGTCCATTAGCAAGAGAAGCTGGGGATGAAGAAGTAATAGGTTTCTCTGTAAGCTTTTCAACTTTAGTTTCGGATGGTATGCACCCACTCCTTCTCCTCTGATAAAGATGATCTCATTTTTTTCTATAGCAGCAATTACTTTCCCTTGACAATCTGCAGCCAGATCGTGTTTGTATTTCAACCACTTTGATGAGCAATCTTCAGTAATTTGTCCTTCCCATGGATAAAAACAACTCTTTGATACAGCTGGAGAAAACATAAGCACATTATTTAAAAATGTGTATTTTGGTCCATACAGAGCTTCTGTTATGAAAGGTACGCCATTAGGGGCAAACGTAAATGAGTTCTGATCTGGATGCTCATGCCCAGCATTGAAGTTCCTCCAACCTTTGATCCATTCTTTGTACTTGTTCTGGTGAACAATGTCATAGATTGCACGTCCTCCCAGCTTTCCTGATTTGAAGGAGAGAAAGGGGCTGTTGATTTCGGCTGGCAGAGCACTTCCATATGTTACAACTCCCCAGTCCTCAAAATAATGAAGTTTGGGAATACCATAATCTGGTGGAGGGACAAATCCCAGGCTTGAATCATACCTTCCAAAAACATAAAGAGAATGAGTTGTTGATCAGTAAATTTCAAGACAGGATAGAAATAATACAAACATTAAAAGAAACCACACTACTACTATCAATTTTTTTACTATATAAAAACATTTGGTAGTGTCAATATGGAAAAATATTCCACTCTGCAATTGTCTTTAATGAAGATGATTATGGTAATTTTTTTTGCTTTGTATAAACAGTATAATAGCTTGCATTTTAGGAATTTGTGCTTTAACATGGTTCAGAATTTCTGGAAAAAGCACATCTGAAAAAGAGTAAGCTGGATTTGGAGAACTCAGAATGCAAACTTATTTAGAAAAAATATGCTCCATTCCAGGGTTTCAAATATCTGTCTGGTTTAAATGATGTTTGCACTTGTCTATTAGCAATCCTTCTACCTTCCCAAGTATAAAATCTTTATATCTGAAATGGAAAGAGATCATCCAGAGTGAAGAAGGCTCTGCAGATAAAGGAGAAGTTAAGTAGAACAGCAAGTACGTTTAAGAAGTTATAAGTTTCGTATTTTAAAAAATTATATTTGTTTTGGCAAGAAAAAAAAATCTGCACATTTCCAGGATTGGTATATTGTATCAAGCATCTTTCCTTTCTGATACTGGATGAGAATAATGGGAATCCCATATACTTAGAGGACATTGCATTGGGTTGAACTGGGCCAGATATACAGTATAATGGGGAACTAGCTTAAAGTTCATTTCCCTATTAGAGTATTTCCATTGTTGCCTATTAAATAGCTTGAGAAAAAGATGAATGTTTGTATAGTCATAAGAACACCCAGGTGGGAAATTAGCTGAGTTGAAGGTAGCAAGATGTACTAAAACAAACATTATTCATCATTTAAAAAAAGTTTTATTATCAATGAAATATATATATTTAGACACACACACACATCCACCAACCCTTAAGCCTGAATCTATGCCATGAAAAAAAAAAACCCGCTGACTATGCAAAACTTTGGGCCGAAAAGATGCCCAGGTGGCATGCAAATAGAACATAATGAGTCCTTTAAACCGGCCAATCTTCTGAACTAATCAGGACTTGCTTAAACCAGGGCTTAAGTGGACACATGGCAAACCCCCCTATTAAAATAGCTAACACTTCAGTCATATGCATATTTGCTTTCAAATAAGCTTCTTCTGAGCTTAGTTGGACTTACTTCTAAGTATATTTGCAAGAGGATTGCACATTAAAGCTGCTACTCTAAAACTCCTGCCAAGCCATAAGTCCTGTTGAATACAATTGGATTTACTTTTTAATAGTCGTACTCTGAATAATAATTAAAAAACTATTAAAACAATCCATATTGACTGAAAGGGATTTTGCAGTTTTATCTATTTAATAGCAAAGCAGGAACAGTTATGTTTCTTACTTTATGATAAATATTGAAATATTATCTGTGATCCTCAATTGTTCAGAGTGCTTTTCAATCTCAGTTGGACAATTTTTAGTCACAGGGACTTGTCTGGTGGCTAAGTAAAAGATACGTACCAGCCTTCCTTGAAGGACATCTTGAAAGAACAGAATGGATATTTCAAACTGCATTATATTAAAAAAATGTTATGATTTCTACTTTCTGTAACTCGCTACACTGCTAGATAAAAGCCCAAGCATCATAAAAAGAATAATGCTCCCTACATCAAAGGCACTTTGGAATATGTTAAAAGGTTGTTCCAGCTATTTGAAAATTTCTGAAGTATGCAAATAAACGAAGTCCCTACAAAGCATTCTAAGCAAATTCAAGGCCGCCATACCAAAGGAAGACAAAACAGGAGTAATCTACAAAATAAAATGCAAGTGTCGCCGCATAGGCCAAAACAGACAAAAGATTAGCAAGATATATCCTTGAGCATCAACTAACAATAAAAAGACTCAATATGACTTCCTAATCTCAACAGGAAAATAGTGAAATATTCTCACAAAAGAGGGGGTTCTTAGAAGCCTAGTACTCTGACTAGATAGTGATTAAGAGTTATATCGAGTTAATTCTATTAAAATCATGAGCACATCATCCCAACCTACAACAACATACCACAAATCACACAGCAATCAACCAAGACCTGGAACAACTACAGCCTTTCCAACAAAATAACAAAAGCCAAACTATATTTCAACAATTACAAGAGAAAAAATCACCACCAAGCAATGCCAACAAGCAGTTTTCAACACCACCAAACAAGCAACCAACACAGACATAAAATAGAGCTAACACATTATTGGCCAAATAAATAATCTACCAACAAGGCATTAATCATTCGCAAACATCATCCCATCCAACACATGCAAAGCAAGCAAAATGGAAGAATACATAACCTGTGCTAACCAACAACCCTTGGTTCTCCAAAACTCCAACACTGCTGATCTTTCCTAGTAGAGTATAAAAAGTCAACAAACCTAAGGGTAAGTTCAGGTAAGTCTAACTGCAAAACATATTTGAAATTATCTATGTTTTCTCCACAATGTTTGGTAGCACCATGTTAAAACAAATGTCAAGGGTTTTATTACTTAACTTGTTCCCATACCAAGCCTATCTTCAGCAAGTTAGCTGGACTATTATGTACCCTCCTCTTAGGGACATTGGTAATGACATTTGAATGTTATTACTAGCCCGTTTTGTTTCAAGCATCTGCATGCCTCTGAAAGTAGCTGTTTCTGTAAGACGCATTTCATTCTATAAGACTGCTCATTTCATTCCCTGCTCATCCACCTCCAGACTTATCTGTTTTCAACAAATTTTCTGGAACTATAGTTAGACAAATATTCTCATTTCTGATAGAGAATATAATTTCATGGCACATATTTGGAAAGCTCTATCTCATCTACTGCCTTGATCTTTGATACATAGCTTAGTTCACAAAGGCCAATTCAGTTCCTGTTCTACTCAGATGACACTATTTTAGCTATATACACTTATCACTCATGATGTTGCTAACTCTTCCAGACTCATGCACAGAATACATGCACAGAACATGTGCTGATTTTCTTCAGTAAAAATACTTATTTAACCTGGTATTTTCTTGGGAATGTGCAGCTGAGAAACAATGATACACATTCTATAAATTCCTGACAAGCATATCTAAACTCACTTCTCTGCCTGTCTTTTCTAGAATTAACTGAGCCATGGTGGAACACAGTGGTTAGAGTGCAGTACTGCAGGCTACGTCTGCTGCCTGCTGCTGGCTGCCTGCAATTTGGCAGATCAAATCTTACCAGGCTCAAGGTTGACTCAGCCTTCCATTCTTCTGAGGTGGGTAAAATGAGGACCCAGTTTATGGGGGGCCATATGCTGACTCTGTAAACTGCTTAGAGAGGGCTGAAAAAGCACTACAAAGTGGTGTATAAGTGTAAGTGCTATTGCTATTTTTTCTTGTCCACCCTCTATGTAACCAATTGATTAAAGATTTACTTATTTCATACCAGAGAAACTCTGTGTGAAGTGTGCACCAACGCTGTCCTTTGGAATGTGTCCCTGG
Organism: Pseudoxyrhopus heterurus; assembly: GCA_032468235.1. Taxonomy (NCBI): domain Eukaryota; kingdom Metazoa; phylum Chordata; class Lepidosauria; order Squamata; genus Pseudoxyrhopus; species Pseudoxyrhopus heterurus. Next base: position 192,955 of record JANHJO010001016.1, on the reverse strand, counting down.
GCCTTCAAGTATTCTGTTCCTTTGAATCTGATCAGCCAACCAATTTCCACTGCCATTGCGCATAACAAATTTATCTAGGAAAACTAGCTGGCTTTCTGGACCATAAAACCAATTGTAGTTGGAATCTGCAATAGCAACAGTTCTTTGGAATCCTAGGAGGAAAAATTAAAACAAATATATTTGAAAGTAAACATCTTACTTAATATTGCATATTTAAGTGATAGAAAGTAGAAAGAGTTCCCAATGAGTTACAACATTACATATAACGTTGGCAATATTATATATATTTGTAAAGTTGTAATAAAAGGTTTAATAGCATTTTTCCTGTAAAATATCAGATTGTCATTAATGTGCTCAGATTGACATACAGAATGTCTACAGAGAATTCTTTGTAGCATATTAAAATCTATTTAATGCCTCACTTAAATTGATTATCTTGTTTAAACTGTTTTATTTAAAATTAATATTGAATATTTTCTCTACATTTCTCTAAGTTCATTTGGGAAAAATTCTCTACCTCATTTTTTAGTCTAGAAACTTCATTTATTAATTAATGATGCTTTAATTTATAGGATATTAATTGACACTATAAGGTGTATCTTTCCCCCCATAATGAATGACATGTTTTGTCTACTCAAAAATGGTCCTTATGAGGCAATTTGAAATTGACATATTTGATATGTCTTATATATAATTTGGAAGGTTTTACAGTTCATCTGTCTTTGAAAATATGAATTTTTTCCTCTGCTATATCAGGTACTAAGAGGGGGTTAAAATTCAGTAGCTGTCAATTCTAGTTTGATTCTTATGATCATCCAAAATTAACATTATGAGGTAATCTAAATTTGAAAATAGCAAGGCTTTTGTGTTTGTTTGAGAACTTTTGTGGACTGGGGAATGCATTCCTTAGAGCAATCAATGTATCACTTTGAGGAAATGCATCAGGTTTCATATCTTCCATATGATAAGTACAGTAAACTGCTGTATTATGCTGAAATTTTAAGGAATCTGCATCACATTCAACTACCTACTAGTTTATATAGATAAGATTCGGATTCTGCTAGTGAATTTAACAACTCAGACTTCCAGCTTGACAGATGTGATGACTAAGATATCAAATCAATGAATCTTTTTATAAAAAGATTCATTCATTCATTCATTCATTCATTCATTCATTCATTCATTCATTCAAATTTCCAGGCCTCCTGTATAGGACCAAAGATTGAGAATGACACATACCATCCATTGGAGTGAACAGGGAATATAATCTTGGGTCCTATACAAGAGGCCTGGGAATTTGAGGTTCAGCAAAGTATCTTTGCTGTTCCTAGCACTGCACCTTTCAAGACAGAGAGCTTTGATGATGTTCCTGGGATCTCTTGGAGTCAATCTCCCAGCTTAGGAGTCAGAGCTCCAAATGCTTCTACCACCACTGGGATCACTTTGGCTCTGGGTATGTCTGGACCCAATATACATGTCTCTTTACATGGCTTGCTTTGTAAATATAAAACAACTTTGTATAAGAGTGTGTATCTGACAGCCTGTCTCCATAGTTCAAGAATTATACAAGAATTTGTACAAAAACGTATTTCAGCAGAGTGGTCCTATAGGATCACACAACTGTACAAACTCTTTCACAAATCAATGTGTGGAAGTAAGCAGTCCTTCCCTGAATAGTAGCATCTTCTGTATAAGAAAAAATGCATTGTTTATCCAACCTAGTGTCTATAACATTATGATCTAGAGAAAACACATTTTTAATAGGTTGGCATGGTGTATGTTAACCAAAGGTTATTAGTTTGAGTCTGATCTAGCTACAATTTTCATTTGTGGATAATACTAAAGTTTAATACCAATATAAGAACCATGGTAGCACAGTGGTTAGAATGCAGTATTGCAGACTAATTCTGCAGACTGCCAGCAGTTCAATCCTTATTGACTCAAGATTGACCTTCCATTCCTTCAAGAGTGGTAAAATGGGGACCCAGATTGTTGGGGGCAATATGCTGACTCTGTAAACCACTTAGAGAGAGCTGTAAAGCACTGTGAAGCAGTATATAAGTCTAAGTGCTATTGCTATACGTAAAACAGTCTGTCATGATATATAACTGCTTGCAGTTGGGCTTTTTACCTGACAATTAACAATTGATTATAAGATAGTTTAAGTTGTGAGGACTTCTGGTTTGGACTTTGACGGAGCTGGTCTGCTACCTCTGCAGACCTGAGCCAGGCTTCCCTGCCTGAGGGCTCTTCAATGAGCCTAAACCTCCCTGGAGAGGAGGTGGAGTGAGGGGAATTGATCTGGCAGGTAGAGCAGAGCCGCATCTCTGCTACCTGTGTAGATTTTCCCTGAAGCCAACAGTGGAAGAAGCGGCGGCAGCCTAGCCGCCCCAAAGCCAAAACCAAAGCCAAAGCCATAGCCATGCTGGGCTAAAGATCCGTGCTGGAGAGAGAGGCAGGGAGCAGAGCTGTAACTAGAGAAACAGAACAGCTGGAAAATATTCCAAAAACGAGGATTTTCTAATTGCCCTGGATTCATTAGAAGCGGCGAACTTTTACATTGGGGAAAGAAGGACTGCCCACAAGGTGAG
>JANHJO010001016.1:103955-118022 GCA_032468235.1 Pseudoxyrhopus heterurus | reverse complement strand
ACAGGAAGGCCTGGAGGAACATTGTCCATGGAGTCGCGATGGGTCGGACACGACTTCGCAACTAACAACAACAAATAGAGGCAGCATATCAAATAATCATACTATAATTGAATAATAGTTATTAAACCGATCATTGAATTGGATTCAGCGGGGTTTTTATTCAAATAAAAGGGAATAAGATTCTGATAACATAATTAATATAATCATATTTACAGGAAATAGGACTATCTTGCCATATAGATCTCAGTGAAACACAGTAGATATTAATGTTTGCCAAATTAGAAGCAAAATATAGCTTTCTGGAAAACAATTTGTATTATTGCAAGAATGTCTAAAGATGAGCTGAAAGCATCACGAAAGAAAGCAGGAACACATCCAGGTCTAAAATGTGCGAAGGTGGACAGATGGAGGAAAACAGTGGAGGGCAATAGGAAAGGTAAGGAGAACTGTGAAACAAACCAAAGCAGAAAAAAAACTGGAAAGGATGTGCATGGATACATATACTCTGCGTGAGAAAATGAGAATGGGTGAGATAATGAATATTGATGAGAGATGCTGAAAGAAAATGAATTATTGGCTTGAATGCTGGCAGTATGGGATGAAAGGATTAGAAAGATTCCGATTGAAAGGTATAATTATGCAATCACAGGAGTGACTTGTATTTGAACTTCATGTATTTTTAGACTTATCATTTTTGCCCTCCAGGAAATGGTCACTCTAATCATGGGGACTACACTCTTTCTAAAAATTCTGTGCTCCCCCAAATTAGAATCCTTCATCACAGCCTTGTTGGAATGATATTAGATCTCACAAGAAAGTGAAATTTGGTTATATACAGCTAAATGAAGAATGCAGTTTCTTTCCTAAGGTGTGTGTGTGTGTGTTACACATATGGACATAGGTTTTCTCATTGTTAAGGTCTAAAGTACATAAGCCTGATCATATGCATATACTGGTTGTCTTTTTTGTTTTCATTTTGTTGTCTTCAATGGAGTTGTTTCCAAGTTTGCATAGAATTTTATCCTTAGCCGCTTTATTTGCATTAATACGGTAGCCAGCTTTGAAACTATGGTTCAGAAAGGGAAAGAAAAAAAAAAAGTTGAATCTATGGTGTTCTCGAATACCATAACACCTGGTTGAATAGTTCAAATATAAATTCTTCTGATACCTAGGCAGGTCATTGAGAGATGCCTGGTTGCCATAGTAACCAACCTATAATGAAAGTAGTAAAAGAAGCACTAGGGTTCTGATAATTATCTTCTGAAACCAAAACCAGAAAGCTGTGTTTTGTAGGAAGTTGGTGATGTGCACTTCTGCTTAGTTTCATACCTCATCAGCAATGTGTTTTCCATACCTGTACCAATTTTCAATTTTAAAGATTCTGCATAGATTTAAATGCAGTAGTGCATGGATAGGAAAAACATATTCATGAGAGATGACTGGGAATTGTTGGTATGAAATTGATCTATAATATATGACAGATGCAGCCACCTGCATTGTATTAATGTAAAAAGTTAGTGCAATGGCCAAATAATCTGGTAGGAAAACATGAGGAGCCTTTTTTTCCCTTGGCTTTTGCAGTTGAATCTCTTTAGAAGACTGGTTTATTTTAAATTCATGTCATGATTTGGAAGGCACATAAATAATGGCCGTTACAGTTTGGTCTTTTCTCCCATAAGAAATGATAATTTCAGTTTGGCCTTTGGAGAACTAATTTCCAGCAGAAATGCAGTGAAAGTATGTTGTGTGTAGCACTCGGAGGATTAAGAATCACTTTAGAACTTTATACCAACAAATGAACTATAGATTATATTTGCATACCCAGCCATTACACTAATCCCTTTCAGAGCAAGGAACGCTATTTAGAACTCAGAGTATGAAATAAAGACATTGAAGGCACGAGATAAGGGAAAAAAACAGTTAAGACTGGTTTACAATAATGCTTATGATATATTTGTATTCTTTCAAACCATCCTTGCTTCTATTGCATCCATATGTGCTTTGTGTGTTGCATTGTTTTTCTCAAATGTCTCTGTCTCATTGTGAAATCAATTCATTGTGAAATCAACTCATCAATTCAATTCAACCACAATTATTCTGGAGTTCTTTTGCTCAATTATTAACTCTCCCTTCAGATATTGATTTTGCTGTTCAATCCTCTCCAATGGAAAACCTCTTGGATACAGGGCTACTGCTTAAACAGCACGGTTATGGCGGTAGCCAAAGATGCTTTGCTGGCTCTGACTGATGCATCAGTTGCAACGTCCCTTAGTGACATAATTCATTCTTCAATCACCACTTTGTTGGATTGCTCTATATGTACTTAACGAAGACAGCATTTGGAGACCACCCAGAAACTGTGGTTAGTCCAGTATGCAGCAGTTAAACTAGAATGCAGCAGCTATAGTCTGACAGGTCAATCCCATTGCTGTAGAGTACTAAAGATGCATTGGTTGCTACTACCCAGTTTCTGGGTCCAAGTCCTATACATAGAAGCAGAGGCTGACATCACTTTACCAAGGGTGAATCTGCCCATCTAGTACATTCTGAGAAGATCTGCTTACAATTTTCACTCTCTGCTGTAGTCCCATAACTTTGGAACTCCTTGGCATGAAGTGTCATAAATCCCCATCCCTCTAGGCATTTCATAAAGCCATGAAAACTTCATTGTACTTTTAATGAGAACTGACTGTCTATGATGATCAACTGGGGGGAGCATTTATTAATAGTATGCTTTGTCTTTGTTTCTTTTTCTATTTTTATTCTGTTGTATACCTCCTACCGGTAGAATCTTCAGATTGAGTTGGGTTATAAATACTCAAATAAATAAATGAAATTTATTCACTTTATGGTATGCTTTCTCTAAATCAACAAAGAAACCTCAATATTTTTTATTTCCCCTATTAACGTATTTTGTCTAGCAGTAACTAGGACCGCAAATTATCAGTCCAAGAAATATATTTCACTGAACCCAGATTAGTAGTATTTATTAGGAAAAAGGCTAAAATTTATATTTTATTTTCCAAATAGACAAACACAGATGACATTAACAAACTAATTTGTCTATAATTCTTCCATACACTCTGACTACCTTACGTTAGACTGAAAAATACACAATTCTTCTCATTCTGTTCCAAATAGCTTCCACATACTTTTTCCTGTCATCCATTTTCTATTCATTCTTCTGGGAGATCTGTCTTCTAACATTTTATATACTGGAGTCATGCTTTTCTTTCCCGATTTTTTCTTTTTTGTATTTTCACTCGTTTCTTCAATTGTCTGCATATCCACAAAATCAGGCCACTTTCATCCTTCGTTTTAACAGGATTAAAATAATAACATAACCAGTTTTTCTTTATTTTTTTCTTTTCACTTGTTAATTCATGAACTTTATTTCTCTTAAATTCCAAACTGCAATCTTCTTCATCACCATATGCAGCCATAAATATTAACCTCTGCCTCACATTATGGCTTTGCTCAATTGAGGCTTTTACATAATGCTTTTTGGTCAGAGTGGAAAAAAATGTACATGTTGTTAACTTTAATACCACATGCAGCACTCCCTGACAACAGTAAAGACAACACCTGTCAGTTTTTGCCTATTTTGGTTCGAAGGCAAGGTTCAGGCTTATCCCAATAATACAAGTTAGGACTTCTAAGCTAGAAATCACTTTGTTTGATACTATTTTGTTGTCCATGTTCCACTAGCAAGGTGAGATGCAACCTACTGACATTGTACACTATACCAGCAATTGTACATTATACAAAAAATTGGTAGAGAATGTGAAATAATGCAATTAACTAAGAAACTTGTTTCTAATTGGATGAAAGTAACAAATGGTGCAGATATTTAAACTAGTAACAAAAAAGCTCCCGTTTTTCATGGCTATTATTTTAAACTCTTAGTGTCTACAAATTAGTTTGAAGCAACAGGAGAGTAATTGTTCTGATAATAATTAAAAACAAAAACATACCGAGATCCTAGGAGGGTTCCCCCCCCCATCACTGCAATTGCACTCCAAATTATTTCTTACTGGCTTTGATGTTGTTTTATAGCCTCTAATTTAGCACTTGGCTATATTGGAGGGTGGGTTCACACATTGTGTGAGGCCATAAAGTGGTTGGTTGACTTGTGTCTTGGATTATAATGATATGTGAAGCCAAAGATTGAAAGCAAAGGCATTGAGAGATAAATGTTTCAAGCTAAATTTATAAAAATAAAATTATCCTTAATAATGTGAGTTTCTTATACAATCCACCCATTTTTCATATATTTTAACCATTATTTCTTTCCCCTTTTACCGCTGATACCTTTTGTATTGTATACTGAGACACAAGATACCTTTATCCATAGGAGTCAACCTTTGTTTTCAGAATAGCTATTATTTTCTCTGACCGTTGGTGTATTTGGCTTACAGTGTACCCTTCTTCTTTTACATTTTCAGTTACCCAGTTGAGATGCTTTCTTCCTTATAATAACATTGTATGCTCACTGCATAAACTGCATACTCTGCACACTTCCAGGATAAATAGCTGCTGCAGAAATGCCTTAAAAGTAGTAGACCATGAATCCATTGCTTCGAACAACAAAGATCATGAAAATTGACAGTAGTAATGCCTTATGATTTCCTTGCAGTAATAGTCTTGGAAAGCCTTTCACTGGCAGTGGATAAATATAACATCAATATATTATCCACTTGGGAACAAATTTGGTAAATAGTTAAAACATCAAGCTAGAAATTGGGACATTGTGAGTTCTTGATGGGAGCTGTGGTGACTCAAGTGGTTAGAATGCAGTACTGCAGATCAGCAGTTTGGCTGATCGAATCCCGCTAGCTCCAAGGTTGACTCAGCCTTCCACCCTTCTGAGGTCGGTAAAATGAGAACCCAGATTGTTGGGGGCAATATGCTGACATTGTAAACCGCTTAGAGAGGGTTGCAAGCCCTGATAGGCGGTATAAATACAGTGTTATTGCTATTACTATTCACTTAACAACCAGGACACTGACTTACCAACTACAATGATTCACTAAACAACAGTGGTAAGAAAAGTCGTAAAATGGAGCAAATTCACTGACAGGTTTCACTTAGCAACAGAAATGTTGGGCTCAATTGTGGTCGTACATTGAGGGCTACCTGTATTATGTACTTTTCATTTAGCCGAATCAATCTGTTAACTGCTGCACAAACTTTGAATGATAGGTTTTCTCCCTCCTCTTGTATTCCTTAGTTATAATATTTCTGACTCCCCCAGGAATATTGAACATAACTGTTTTAGGGATCAACTCAACTTACAACCATTCATTTAGTGACTGTTCAAAGTTACAACAGCACGGGAAAAAGTGACTTATGACTGTTTTTCACACTTGCGACTAGTGCAACATCCTCGTGGTCACATGATCAAAATTTGGGCACTTAGCAATTGGCATGTCTTTATGTCATCTGCAATGTCCCGGGATCAGGTGATCATGACTTGTAACCTTCCGAGCAGGCTTGTGACAAGCGAAGTTAATGGGGAAAGTCACATTTGCTGAACAATCGATTGATTCACTTAACAACTGGAGTAATTTGCTTAAGAACTGTGCCAAAAAAGATGACAAAATGGGACAAAACTCAATATCTGCCTTTGTTTAGGATTGGAAATTTTGGGCTTAATTATGATCATAAATCGAGGACTTACGTACCTACTTGCAAAATCATTCTTGCAAGATAAAACCTATCTCAATAATATCGATGAAGTACAGACCCAAATTCTGGCAGATACAGAGGGAAAATAAGCAATGGCATTCTAATGATGACATGTTTGTTTGCAGCCAATAGCTGGTCATGTAAAATTTCTTCTCTTGCAAGGGAGTATGTTCTGCTAAAGAGAAACCATTATGCTGAACAGTATCTTGGGATGCATTGAAAAAAAAAGCCCAAGTCAGTTTCTGGCAAAATACCAGCATTCAAAAAAATATTGTCATTTTTAGCTTAGCTTAGCTTAACTTTAAAAAAAAAACTTTGAGCAAAGTAAATAAATACAGCGTCAGGAATAAATCTAACCTGATTTTCTAATACCAGAGATATAATAATAGTGCAAGCAGCTTTTCATGGGCTTTTAAACACGGTACGTCAATGCCAAGTGTTGATATATAAAGTTTGGCACGTGTATTTCCACTGCACTTCTATTACCTCTTGACAGTTGCGTAAGTGGTGGACAACCACTATGGTGAGAAAGTCAACTCTTGGTTAGACAAACTAGAAGAAAAGCTAATCTTGTACTTCGCACTTTCCATGTTGTTTCCATTTTTGATGGACTACATGGAAAGAGGGAAAATACTGAGATTTAGCGGAAGGTATAAAAATAAAGAATTGGAAGCAAGGATTTGCCTGTGCAAAACTGAACTAATTCAAAACATTCTGTAGTTCATTTGAAGTTTTTTAAAAAAAATATTTAAAGGGGGGGAAGATAATTCAATATATCCAAAGAAAATATTCTTTTCATGCAAAAAGATGGATACAATGTAAATATGACAAATAAAGAAACAAATTTCAGAGTGGTTAAAATACACTAAAATGCCAGGAAGAACAACAGTAGTACTGAGAAACTCTATTGTGTTAACCAAAAATAAAAATGAACAATATTGGTATCTCATTTAAAGAAACAGGCATGTAGTTTTGAAAGACACTTCTGAAAGCTACCATCTCGGGATAGATCAGGATGTTATTTAACTGTGAAAAGTGAAAATGGTAGTATCAAAGATGCTTTTACCATTTTGTGCATTTCAGCAAAAGCTACAGAATGAAAATTACAGAGTGTAAATTAAAGTTTACTCTGTTAGGAACATAACTTTTTTTTGCCTCCATCTTATAAAGAGATGTAAGTATACGTTTGAAAAGTAGTTCACATAAAGTTATGATATAGCTGAACAGATATAGCTGAAAAAAATTGTTTGGTGTTGAAAACAGTCATGTAATAGAAAAAGTATAAAGATGGCCTTCCACATGTATTTTGTGGATTATCACTGTTGTATCTCTAGTTACTTAGAAATCATAGTTCCACTGAGAATAATACTGCATCCCGATCAAGTATTCAGCCTAAGAGGTTACAGACAGAATGCTAATATACTCTGAAATATGAAATAAAATAGAAAATAAATATGAAATATGAAATGAAAATGAAATAAATCAGTAATTGAAGCTCATCAGACAGCAAACATGAATTAATTGCTTCAGATGTCAAGCCCAATTCATTTCCATATATGCAGATGCAAACAAAACATGCATCCATCTTACAAAATATAACAGTAATATGAATTTTACAAGGGAAATAGAATTTTCTATAATACAAGGGAGTTCTTGAGAAGTGGGGAAGCAGATACAGGGCATTCAGTAAACACAGATCCTGGTTTTAAAAATACACAGATATTCAAAATCTATCCTGTTTTTTTTAAAAAAAAAAACACATTCGAACACTGATTTATTAGGCTAGAAAAGAAAAGAGCTAAAAACATTTTGTTAAATACCTGAGCACCTGTTTACACATGGGGTGTTCTTCATGAATCAGATGTTTGCTGGGGACAAGGTTGAAAGATGTGAATGTTTCTATTCATGAACTTTGCTACCTGCTGAAAAAGTGCACTTTGAGAAATAGCTCCGCAACAGTGATGGAAGATTTCTCTTAATTATGTGGTTTTTGAGGAAATACCTTGAACCTTTTTACCTCCAAGGAGACTGGAATTAGCCATGACCTCTCCTATAGCTTCTACTCAGGATGCCATTGGAGAACACACATCGAAGGAAAGCAAGATCCTCATTTAGAAATAAGGGGGGGGGGAGGCTATTTTTTGTTTGTGGATCAGCATAGTCATAAACCAAAATAACCAAATACTTATTTTACCACTTGGATGTATGTACATAGATTTCAGTGACAAAAATAAAACTAGGGAAATTAGGATGTTTAAAGGTAAGAAGAAAATGAATATTTGCTAATCAGCTCATTCATTTAAAAAACAAAGACCTACTTGATCACTTGTGTTTCAAAAACAGTCTTTCCAATATATATTATTATGTCACTCAAAGGAGTCTTTCTTTTTATGCTGGAAAAGTTCCAAGCATTGCAGTTTCCACAAATCTCCATCTTCCATTCACCTTCTTTGCTCCTCAAAAGAGAGAGAAACAAAGAGTTTTGACAGATTGTGCTGTTCCTCAATCTCAACTGTGGTGCAGACAGAAAGAGAAATGGAAGTAAAGGAAGAAAGATAGTAATCTCCAATTTGTGTCTGTTTTCTGTTGTCCCATCAATTGATGTTCAATTGATGAATTGCCTACCCTAATGAACACTAGTTCATTGCCTACCCTAATGAACACCCTAATGAACACACCTAAGGCAACAAAGAGGATTTTTCCATTTCTTGGCTGCCATCTAGAAGTCATGATTTGGGCAGCAAAGATACAGCCAGTAGACAAGTATTCCTGAAGAATTGGAGTTTGAAAATGGGATTTAGCTGTGGATATCTATGTGAGAGTATTACATTATCCAAGAACATAATATAAGGAGTGGAAGTGAGAACTCAGGTCTTCCCTGGAAGCAGCAGCCAATGGAAAAGGAATTTCCCACCATGCTGGCTACAGAAATACAAGAACCGAGTGCTTTCCATCACATGCCTTGAACGCAAGGCTGGTCAGTTTCAAGGCTTCAGAGTCTCCAAGTTGATTAACCCATTTAAACAAGAAACACAAAAGTGGTCGTCTTCCTGTAGACAAAAAAAGACTGAAGGGTAAAAAGGGTCCCACAGAAAACCTTCAAAACCTACTCGAGTCTTAAGACTCCTGCTCAGAGCATGTTTTTAGGACCCCTCTCTGATGCACACCAATGTGCCCTGTATTGCCTGCATGCAGTATCTTAAGGTCGGATAGTACGGAAAACATCACTTCCAAAGTATGGCACTTCAGGAGGATAATGAGACACAGTATGAGGCATGTGTTCAGGGAACCATTAGAGCAGTGTCCATACTGTATGGCAAAATGGCTGCGTAGATTTGCCCATGAAGAAGCAAGTGGCTTTGTCTTCCTCCTGTATGTGGTGGCTATAACTGAATACTGTTTAGTATTCTGCTGAATGACTGAGGGAGATTATGGAGAGTATTAAAACTCATTCACTTTGTATCAACGCAGTAAATAAACAATAAACTCAATATGTGGACTTTTCATCCCAATTTAACTTCTCCACATGGAAAACATAATGATACAAATTTTGGTCATTTTCCAGGGGTTTAGAGGTCCAGATACAGAGGTCAAAATATTTTAAATGAAAAGACATACAGCATATCTTAAATTACTGCCAGGGTCTATCAGTGTTGTGAAGAGTTAAGCTAAAATTCATTTGGCATCAGTGGGACCAAGTCACAGCCAGACCTTAATCTGAAAAACCAAGTATGGTACTGATAAAAAAAAATCTTAATAGACCCCAAAATTATCTGTAGCAGGATAACTAATAATCAAGTCTATTACAAGAAAGGATATTAGAAACTGATCCAATTGTGATTGAATATAATTTTTATGATTAATTCTAGTCTGGTCATAAGGCAGGTGATGCTTCCATCACCTGCCTTATGACCAGATTAGAATTAATCATAGAAATTATATTCAATCACAATTAGATTACTTTCTAATATCCTTTCTTGTAATATTATTATTGATCTTGGAGACTTAGGCTTAAAGCTTTCTGTTGTGGTATCTTTTTACTATATTCTCTCCTGCTTACCTTCTCAGCCTGAGCAACCATGTGGATTCCTATGAGACTGGAGTAACAAATGAGTAGAAATGAAAATAGCAAAGCAGAAATGGGTCCAATAAGGCAAATCTCCTAATGAGGTCATCTTTCCTATTCCAGAAGCAGAATTTGGCACATGCTATTTTGACTTATGATGGCATCACAGGAAGAACCAACATCCAAAAGAATCTGTCTACCACGGTTAAACCCACCAGCTGTGCTATTCACATAAACTGATAAAAATATGTATTTTAATTAAGCAGTTCTGTGTATATTTAGGGAACTAAGGACATTATTTACTTTTTAAATATGGAAATGCAGTGCATATGTTATTTAAACTAAAGCCTCAGCATCATAACTGGTTGCAGGTAAACAGATTCTAGAAAAACAACTATGCTATTAGAAGTTGGCTGGATGTAATAAAAATATCCTTACACTAAATAAAGTGCTACGATAAGGAATTACCCTAAATGACCACTCAAGTAATGTATTTAATGCCAAAAATTAACAAGCCTCTCTTTCTTTGCTGATGTCTGGTAAGAGCTTTGAACAATAATTATACCTCTTTTAATAAGTATTGCAGAATAGTTATTTTTCTTAGAAATCCCACTGGAGTTACTATATTCTGAATTTATTTTCAGGATTGCAGCCTTGCAGGGTATTCAATAGACTAATGAAAAAAGACATCAATACGTTAGAACTGATGAAGTAAAACTAGATGGGATTGCATGATCACCCAGCAAAAGCACAATAGCTGTTATTTAAAATGAGATACTTGACAAACTTCCCTTTATCCATAAAAGCAAAGTATTAATCAACATAGGATAAAGCTGCTATACTAGCTGGGTGTAGGGAACTGTCTCTGTAGGTGACATCTCTGCCAGCTAGGATTTCCTACTGGGGCTTATGGCTATGCTATTGCTAGCAAAAAGATACTGATTATCGGGTGCCTGCAGAAGTTTGCATAGATAGTCCTTGTTTAGCGACCGTAATTGAGATTGGCAATCCGATCATTAAACAAAATGGTCACTAAGTGAAACCACAACTGAGCTTATGATCTTACTTTAGCTTTCCTTTGCTTTACAGATCTGTGAAGGTTGTTAAGTATGAGAACTGGTTATAAAGTTAACTTTTTTCATCATCACTGTAACTGTGAATGGTCAATACACAATACACACACACACATGCACACAGAGCTGGCAAGTTAACATTGTTGGGAAGCTTTTAAAACTATCCAATTTCTTTTCAGTGCTGGAGGGGTTAATGAATGAAATATATTATCGAGAGTGTATGTGTGTGTGTGTGTGTATATATATATATATATATAGATAGATATATAGATATAGATATATAGATATAGATATAGATATAGATATTATTCAACCTGGCTCAACTAACGGACCTTTAAAATGTTCTTCCGTCACATAGCATTTTGCATAGCCACCACATCATGTCTAAATTAAACAAACTATTCTGAAAACAAGCCCATAAATTATTTAAATCTAAATTACCATAAATGAACATAAACAGAAATAGAAATATGTATTGATAATGCTATCAATATAAATGATGTACTTTATAAAATAGGACAATAAATGCTGGTTATTTAAATAAAACCATAAAACATGACTTCTAAATTACTTAAATAGTTAAATAGAGTATGCTGCTGCCCTGATGGAAGTTCAGTTGTCACATGTGAATAAAGGAAGGAGTATTGGGTGGCCACTTTCCCCTCTGAATACAGCTGCCAAGAAACACAACAAAAAAGGCCCATTCATATTCATATCCTCACTAACGAGCCACTACGAAACAAGTGTGCTGGATGAGTCAGATTCTGAGGTCATCCAAACTGGCAATTCCTATGTTTAATCAGAGGCCCTGTGGACAGCAATCTAGTCTGAATTGTGAAATTCCGTTCCTGAGGTTTTGTGCGCCTTAGTTCTCAAGCATGTGGCATATCATGACGGATCCCAAGAATGATGGGATAAACGATGAAAGCCCCAAATCACATCCGCTTTACCTCAGTTTTCCTTAAGCCCACTGTTTTGTATTCCACATGTAACGGACAACAATCCCTACCGTTTCCTGCAACTATTACTGGGAACCGGAGAAGCTTTAATCCAAGACATCCAGAAAGCATCAGGTTGTACTAAGAGTTTCCAAACTAATACGGGCAGGGAAAGGGCTATGCTTGACATAATTAAGAAATAAAAGATGATTTAAGAATAGAATCTTGCCCTGCTTCCTAAATATAGATTTGTTAGGATTTTTTTTAAAAAATAAATCTGTATTTTTGGTCAAGTATTCAAATAAGAAAAAGGCGAGAGGGGGTGCATTTTCTAAAACAGTTATTACCGATCGCAAGCAGGAATACAAACAGTCCGATAATTCAGGTACAAACCTACAAAAGAACTACAAATTTGTCATTTCAGGATAGGAGGGGAAGAAATGAAGTCGTGGGTCAACATGGTTCTGTGTACTTTTGTCTTGACCGAATGCATGTACACAGAAACGATTAAACTTTTTTGTTTTTTGTTTGCTGTGAGAAATCTGTCAGAAATTTTTGAAAATAAAAAGCAGGAACACATGAAGCATTGACAAACAGTCCCTTCAGCTACTGTGGATACAGAGGCCAAGTGTGGAGTGTGGTTTCTGCACTTATGGCATGACGGTTCCTATGTCATAAACAATAAATCACAGATCAAGATGATTGATCCTTCAACAGGCCTCTACTCATGATCATAAATGGAACTTCTACCTACTTAGATCCATGCACCTAATATACAGGGAAAGGAATATAAAAATTATAGTTGGATTAAAACACAGAGCAAAACTACAAATATGGCTTCTAGATAGGATAGAGCAGGAAGCTGTTTCAAGTAGAGTAAGCAGACTTCCTGTGCTATTCATAGGCTGAACTAATTGTATTCTTTGCCTGACATTGTGTGGTGATGTAGTGGGACTTGTTCCTGGACTGAGGAAGTCCTGCCCAGAATTCATGCCTTAGTCCTATACTGCAATGTGCTTTACATGGAGTTGCTATTGAAGAGTATTTTGAGGCTTCAGCAGGTGCAAAATGTGATGGTATGGGATGTTATGGTGCTGGTCATTTGGTATATATATGATATCTCTGTTCCATGAATAGTATTGGCTGTTGGTATGCTTCGGGGTACAATTCAAGATACTGGTGGTTTTCTCTAAAGCCCTTCATAGCTTGCAGCTTGGACCATTTCTTCCCGCTGTTGTTTACCTATCCTGTTAGATCTTGCACGACAGACATGTTCTTCTAAGTCCATCTGTGCCATCTTTTGAGTCCAAGGAGCAGAACCTTTTCTGCTATAGTGCCATCTTCTGGCACATTATCTCAGGGGTGGGTTTCAACCGGTGTAACAACCGGTTCGGTCGGTTTTTCTAAGATGATGATGATGATGATGATGATGATGATGATAATAATAATAATATTTTTTTGCCTTCCCATGTGCCTGGAGCCTCTAGCAGCCTTGATTCGCTGTGTTTTCAGCACAGCTGATGATTGGGAAGCCTGCCTCAGCCGTTTTTCCCCATAGGAGCTGCTGCAGGAAGTTTGTTTCTTTAAAACAATTTTTTTTTCCAAAAACTGGCCGAACAGGTTTGCTGGCTCCGCCCAACCTCAACAACTGGTTCGGGCGAACCGGTCCGAACTGGTAGGAACCTACCCCCTGCATTATCTCCTCAGAAATTAGACTTGCCCTGACTCTGCTGGCCTTTTGCAGGGCTCTAAAAACATGGTTTTGCCACTGAACCTGGGTTCCTGATAGCAAAGGTGACCCCTTGTCATGGCTTATTTGAGTGTTTATGAATCTTCTCGGCTGCTATTTTTATGTTATTTTTGTTGTTTTTAATATTTGTGGGAGTTTTTTTTACTGTTTTTTGATTGTGTGCTGTCATAGAGATAGGATAGGCAACCTATAAATGTATTAAAGAAATAAATACAGTTAATGTATAATGCAATCACACTGAGGAAAAATAAATCCCTACGATAAAATGACTCATAGTTGAATAATTAATGTACATGAAGCCTCTTGGACAGAGATGAATATACCTTTCAATGCTCTGAAAACAAGGGCTTTCAAATTATACCACCATTACTGTACATTCAAAATCTGGAACACAGCCTTAAAAGTACTGCTAGAATATCTATTGTGTTGTGGAAATGCAAACATTCAAAGGAACACAAGCCCACTTCCTCCATGGAATAGCAATAGCACTGTATTTATATACTGCCGATCAGGGCTTGCAACCCTCTCTAAGCGGTTTACAATGTCAGCATA
>JANHJO010001016.1:33488-48643 GCA_032468235.1 Pseudoxyrhopus heterurus | reverse complement strand
CCCCCCCCCCAAAGAGTGTTAGGAGTGTCTTACCCCCACGGTATTTGTTTCCAGAGAGTAAGTCATCTGTGTACCAAGTTTGGTTGAAATTGCTCAAGACGTTCCAGAGTTATTCTGGAACATACACACACACACATCCATTTTTATATATATAGAAGATGATAATAATGAACTCAAAAGATGCAGGAAATAGAAAACAGAAACTATTTTGGGTTAGATTAAAAAAAGAGAAATTAAAGAAGTTTCCAGAGAAAATAATTATTTCTCAACAAATTAAGCTTCTAAAGCAAAATGATCTGTTAGCATTAAAAGAAATGAAAATAAAAATAAATTATGCAAAACAAAAAAATGAGTTTTCAAATAAAACAGGGAAATGATGAAAACAAAAAAAAATGATATTGAAATTACAAGAGGTGATACTATAATAACAGACAATGTGACTTTGCAAAAAGTATTTCAATATCATTCCAATTTATATAAAGGAAAAGAAATGTCCCTGGAGAAAATAGATGAATATTTACATTTTTAAAAGCTTTACTGAAGATTACAGAGAAACAGGTTATAAACAGGTCCATAACAATAAGATAAGTTTGTGTAAGTTATTAAAAAAAAGACTAAAACAGGAAAGGAAGGAGGTCAATTGTTCTCTAAGAAAAAGGCAGAAAAGGAGAGAGAGGGAAAAAAAACTCTCCAAGTGTGTGTGTGTGTGTGTGATCGTGTGTGTGCGCGTGCACACACACACACACACACACACTGGAAAGCCAGTTATCAAATATGGGCCAGTGCTGCTGCTCATCCTTCACTTCTCCAGCTGATTAAATTTAGCTTCTTTTTGCTGGCATTCTTCTACCCTTGCTAACTAGCCAGGAGAAGCTGAACTACAGATCTCTTCTCCTCAATCCCAGAACCAGCAATTTCACAGAGCAAAGGGCAAACAGTGGAAGGTGCAATGAAGGTGGCCGTGGCCCCTGTTCCTGATCCTAAAGTCTTAGGGCAATTTAGCCACTATCCCTGTATACATCCTCCCGCTTCATCATTCTTCACTTTGGTGTTAGAAACTAGTTAGGATTATCAACATAAAAGTTACTTGCCAATTCTATGAATGACAACTCTAGAACCACTTGGATCCCTCTGTTTCAAAATTCCAATGTAGCCTGTTTGCAACAGGCTAAGAACAGAGGATGGATGTAGATTTGCAATTATTTCTGGGCAATCCCTTCTCCAGTTGTGGTAGTTTTTGAAAACCTAACAACAGAAATAACAGAGACGGAAATGAGATAATATAATAGCATAATTTCATATGAATATCATTTCATGTATAATAATAGCCCAATATCGCCTACTAAAAGTCTGGATGTTACCAGCTTAGACTTATAACATTCCTGTGAGTTTATGTCTTTGAATTCAATAGGGAATTCAATAGAAAACAGAACTCTCAGAAGAACCTATGTACAACTGCAGTGATGGTGAATTTTATAATCTATACACCTACAATGTTTACTCAAATGACAGATTATCCTGAATTTAATAGCAAAAGAATTTTCAACAAAGTAAATAAACGCCCTCCCGCACAGAAGCAATATACATACATACATACATACATACATACATACATACATACAGTGTTAAGATATATATATATATATTATGTATGTATGTATGTATGTATGTATGTATGTATGTATGTATGTATGTATGTATGTAATCTTCACACATGCATTCTGCTTTCTCTTTCCAACAGGGGAAAACAAAGCAAGAAAGAGGAACAAGTAGTTGCACTGAGAAGGGAAAGGGAAAGCTGAATGGAAATGAGAAAAGGGGAAGAGGAAACTGGATAGGGAAAAGTAGGAATAAGCCACTGATCGATTGTGATGATGATCCTCTATAAAGTTGGGCTCGACTTTTACTGACCATCCAGATAGCTTTTCTTCATGATAATTCCCTATTTCAGAGGTTTCCAACCTGTGGCCCACGGGCCACTCCCTGGCCGTGGCCTGTTCAGAACAGGGTCGCACAAGTGACTGGCCAGTGCACACATATGTGTGTGCAGCTTGACTTGTGTGAGTGGAATGCTGGTGCATATGCGCAGCTTGACTTGTATGAGGTAATGTCTCGGTGCCTGGAGGCTGTGAGGATCTGGTTGGGGACGAACAGGCTCAGGCTCAACCCTGACAAGCCTGAGTGGCTTTGGGTTCCTTCCTCCCGTGGCCCAGTTGAATGTCCATCGTTGATTCTGAGTGGGGAGACATTGACCTCCTCAAAATGGGTGCCCAACTTGGGTGGACTACTGGACCCACAGCTGAAATTGAACCATCACTTGACAGCTGTGCCAGGGGGACCTTCGCACAGGTTCGCCTAGTGCACCAGTTGTGCCCCTTCCTGGACCGGGAGGCACTTCTCACAGTCACTCATGCCCTATCACCTCGAGGTTAGATTACTGCAATGCGCTTTACATGGGGATGCCCTTGAAAAACATTCCGAAGCTTCAACTGGTCCAGAATGTGGCCGTGCGGGTGGTTATGGGTGTACCTCGATGCACGCATGTGACACCACTCTTGCATGAGCTGCACTGGCTCCCAGTAGGCTTCCGGGTGCAAATCAAGGTGCAGGTTATAACCTTTAAAGCCCTACATGGATTAGGACCGGGTTATTTACAGGACCGCCTTCTACCACCGTATGCCTCCCAGCACCCTGTTAGGTCCCACAGAGTTGGCCTCCTACAATGTCGGCTGGCGGGCCCTCGGGGGAGAGCCTTCTCTGTGGCTGCATCGACCCTCTGGAACCAACTGCCCCTTGGGATTCGGATCATCCCCGACCTGTTGATCTTCCGCCGAGCTCTTAAGACCTGGCTATGCCAACAGGCTTGAGGCTAAGGATTCTACCCGAGGTGGAGTTTTTTCTTAAGGGTTGTTTTAATGTCTTTTATTGTTTTAATTATCTTTTTTAATATTGGATTTTATATGGTTTTATATGTTATAAGCCGCCCAGAGTCCTTCAGGAGTGGGATGGCTTATAAATTTTAAAAATAAAATAAAATAAATAAATGATCAACAGGCCGGCACACATGCGCGTGGACACACAGCTCAACTTGCACAACCAGCGGACCAGTTCCCCTCTCCCTCCCTTCCCGCCAGGCAGCCAAGGTGCCAAGCCATACAGGTTGGGGACTGTTGCCTTACCTGATCTTTCAGTTTTCTAATAATGTGCCCATTGTCATTGTGAGATCATCTACCTTGCTGCTTATCACACTCAGCTTCCTTCCTTCTATCTTTCTCAGCATTACAGCCTACTCCAGAGGACTGGTTCTTTGTATAATATGTCAGAAGCAGGATAATTTGAGCCTCTTCTTTTATGCTTCCAATAAAAACTCTGGGTAGACTTTTTTAATAATCCATGTGTTTGCTTCCTTGGCCACCCAAGTATTCTCAGGAGTCTGAGAATACAGATTTTTCAGATAGTTATACAGATAGACTTTAACTTGTGACCAATCACTTAAATGTCTGTTCAAAGTTCCAATGGAATGACTTTGGGGTACTTACCACCTAGATTCTAAATTCCAATGATGATCCCTCCCTGCATTGCAGGCACTCCACAACCAGGCTGCATTTACAGCCATTTGCAGGATCCTGTAGTCATGTAACCACATTTTATGTCAATTTTACAAAGTCTGCATTTACTTCTGATTTTTAGCAAAACCATGTCCATAGCCAACCATTAGTTTGCTTTATGACTATGGTATTTACTTAACAACCATTGCAGAAAATTCACTTTACAACTGTCATGAGTTATGACCATGCTGGGCAGGCTCCATTACGGTTGTAACCCAAGGACTACCTGTACGAGAGAGAGGGAGGGAGGAAAAAGAGAGAAAGTTTGTGTATCTATGTGAAAGCTATCATAGCTGGTGTGCAATGATCCAAACGACCACTAGTGTTTATTTAGATTTTTTCAGTCCAAATAATTATTTGCGTAGCCCATTGCCCTGATTCTAATACTACAATCCTGATTTATGGAAAGTTTCAGGTACTTTCTTGTCTATGCCTATGTCTGTCTATGCCTTTACCTCCTAGTAAATGCATTTTAATTTTGCTTACTTTTCAAGTAAAACATTTCATAGAATCACTTAGCAGATTTAATTGCCAAATGCCCAAAATGCAATCATAGGACTATGTGGGTGGGAGACAGACAACAGAAACTTGAATCTGGGAATCTGTAACAACTATGGTCACTAAGTGAGGATTACCGGTATTACACACACACACATTAAGACATGGAATTTCCATAATCCAACATTCTAACTTAAAGCTATTCAAATTGAATACATCAGAACAAATTAATTTTATTCTGTGAAGCCAGTATGGAAGTGGTCTATAGAATGGAGCCAACTGCTTACAAATATCAAAATAGAAGATAAGAGCAAGAAGTTGTCCAAATATTGCAATTGGTTATTTTTTGGCATTATGAGTTACACATGATGGAATCAAGCAATCTTTAATAATACTGCCATCTAGTCTTCAATTTGGAAATAGATAGTTTACCTTAGTACCATGCATACTTTGGATTTCTAAGGCAAAACAATGCTTTGGAGCATGTTTGGGCAAGCACTTAGCACTAAGTTGCTAAATGTATATTATGCCAGATTCACATGAGAAGGTGTAGGTAATGTAATCATGTAATCCTGGAAAAATATAACTTTAAGGAATAGTTAATACAGGACCACTATGCATTACTATGCATTACACTATGCATTACAACAACTTTTTGCCTTCAGGTTTAAAGCATTTCACAAGCTTATTCTATCCAACTACAGTACCAACATGGAGTATTGCATATTATGGCAGCTGGGTGGGAGGATCAGAAGGAACATTTGAATGAAGCACAACGAGGGAGGATTGGATTTTAATAAAAATAAGCTATTATCGTTGCTAAAACTGACAATATGCACAGCTGCATATCACCTTCATAGACTGCAATATATTTTCTGTCTCTGCACTTTTACAAATAGGCCAGAGAAACTACTGGATGCAAGAGTAACAACAAATTGCCTGTCCCAGACATAGTAATAAAAATGCCAATGCACATAAATTTCTAGTGAACAAAATGAGTTAGGCCTGAATCAAACAGGTGCTTAGCATGGATTGAAATGTCAATATAAATAAATGTTGCTCTGTATAGCAATATGTGTAGTTGTAGTTTGTGTCACTGTTCCAAACCAAGCCAGCAAAAGAAGATGCCACACTGTGAGCAGAATGGGTCTCTTTATTGGAGTCTCAGCTTGGCACATGGTGAACATAAGTAAAAGGGTTTCTAGCCAGCATTACTGGCTTCTGCTAGCCAGCTGGCTATACAGACTTGGTGCTCCCCACCCTCCTGTTTCTGGTGCTGGCTGGCTCCTGCAAGTACTTTTGCTGCAGCCCGGTTGCTCTCTGGCTGACTCCAGCAAGTACTTTTCAGGCCTGTATGGCTTCTGACCCAACCACAGCTGGCTTGCTCTCCTGGCTTCTTTCCCAGCATGAGTCCCATTACCCAACACCCATCTGTGGCCCCATGCATCCCCCTCCCCCCGCGCGTGTGTGGCAACTCCAAAACGGCATGCTGTGGCCACTTAGAATGGCGCGCTGTCTCGGATGTTGAAAAGGTGATTTGGAATATAAATTAATAGCTTAAAGCTCCATACTATCTGTTAATGCATGGATCCCCAATCTCCGGGCCACAAAGCGACACCGGTCTGCGACCTATCAGGAAACAGGCCACACAAGATAGCAAAGCCCTAGCTGCTTAGGCGCAGGACCCAGGCAATGCTCCCTTCAGTCCATGGAAAAACCTCCCTCCATGGCTTTGCTGGCTGGGGATTTCTGGGAGTTGAAGCCTGCTTGGCTTAAAGTTGCCAAGGCTGGAGACCCTGCTCCATGGAACCAGGCCGTGGTATCCAAAAGGTTGGGGATCACTGTGTTAATGGTTTTCAAGCTGATTATTTATTAAATTTACATGCATGCTCACATGATAACAATAAACTCAGAGAGCAAAGTTGAATAGTATTTGGGCTAAAGTTTTAAAGGAGTAAATAAAAATATTTTGAACTGCCTCTTCTATCGTATATCTGACACAAAATCTTTCCCAAATAGAGCCAGGAGTACTGTATGCTAGAAACATCTGCAATTTAAAAAAAATAATGATTTATTCCTCCCATGTCATTGTCCATTTCATACACATTTTAAAATTCCCAACATTCTGAGGAAGTTTCAGATTTTCAACACATTTTGTTATAGGTTTTTGAAACCGATTGTCAGAAAGCTGTATTTTTTTTTCAAACAGCAGTAGGAATATGAAAGATGAGAGCAAAACTTTGAAAAACATATAAAAGGTCAGAGAAATAATAGAATACTAAATAATAACTGTATAACTAAGTACTCTAGCAACAATAAACAAAACAAAGGTTTGAGAAACAGAATATTTGTCTTTCCTTATTCCCCGTTCTATTCTTGTGTCTGCTTTCCCACAGCTATTGTGAAAATAGGAATTTGTATTTGGTGTTGTAGATTTATTTCTATTTCTTTGAAATATGATAATCTAGCTGGGTATAATGTCTGGTTTTTGCAAACTCAACATTGCACTTTGAATTAAGATGAGACAGGAAAACAAAAGTCTATAGAGACAGAAATAAAAACAGGCAAACAAGGAAAACAGTGGCATACATGCACTGGATGAAAACATGAATCTTGTCATTATTTGTATAATTGTAGTTTCCTTTCTCAGTATCTTTCAGGAATCTGTGCCTTGACTAATTGTGTGTCCAGATTTTTAAATTCTTCTTTCAGCTTTTTCTTTTCTTTTCTGTGCTCCTTATTGCTCTGAAGTACAAAGGTAACAGAAGTTATTACTATAGCTGTCTGTAACAACACAAAAAAGCTAGAAGAAAGACAAACTAAATCCTTCTAGATGAGTGGTGCTTTAAAAAAGCAAAGGGATATGCTTAAAGAAATCTGAACTGGAAAAACAAGGATCAGTACCACACAAGTGAAGAATGGTTTTCAACTGATACAAAAGCCACCACAACCTTGTGTAGAGTAATTTAGCTCTGGTCATTGAAAAGGAAGTGAAGAAGTTAAATGATTGCTCAATACTGGGAAAGCAGAAAATATGAAAAAGAGACTTTGGAAGAGAATGTTCCTGACTTGACCAATGCTATCCTTAAAAAGGAGGGCAGTTGGAAAGCTTTCAAAATTTTTCTTAATGTGTCCTACAAAATAAACTAGCATTCCTGGAATCCCTGCAGTGAATATCTTGTGATCTGGCCTATTCTCAAGGGCTAAAAATTGACAACTGTTCGATAATAATGTCTATGGAGATTCTCCGTCATCCAGTCATGGTTGTCCCAAAGGTGCTTTTCCAAGAGGCAATTGGATTTTCTGTTTTTTCTTTGAAGCTGAAGAAGCTTCTTGGATGAGAAGCAAAACGTCTTCAAAGAAAAACCAGAAAGTCCAGTTACCTCTTGAAAAAGCACCTTTGGTTCAACAATAATAGGTTTCTGGACACCCAAGATTTTGCAGTTCAATATTCTATCAAAAGGAAAGGAATTTGAAAAAGATGAAGGGTAACCATTATGAAGTAAAAACCAGGCAGCGCTTAACTCCTGGTTAGGTGAGTTGTGTTTTGCCATTGTTGTCCCCTTTTTCTGATGGGCTTCAACTTCCCAATCTGTTTCCTAACCCTGCATTTCCCTTGCAGTCTCCCTTGAAGTAATAATCAGTCCAGACCTTGCTTAGCTTCAACCAGGTGTAGGCATCTGCTGAACTCTTTCACCGAACGATTAAACAATTACAGAATCAGCACATGCCAATTCGTGGAAGTTTCGGGAAAGAGAAGAGTTTGCTTTTCTGGTTTAGGCACCGCGTCTCTAGTGAAGTAGGTGTAGGTACTCGGCCTCGAAGGTAGCCGAGGATAAACAAGGAAACTAGAAGGTCTTTATAAGCTGGTCACCTTCCAGCTCTTTAGCATGGAAGGATCTGTGAGGCGATGGCGAGAAGGAAGAATCCGAGCCAGACAGCGAAGCAAAGTTACCTGAAGAAACCCGCGCGCCAGTCTTGAGCTAGGAGGGGAGGGGGAGCGGGGAGGGGGAGAGAGGGCGCTCGTGTTCCTGTTCTTCTGCTGGGGACCGGGGTCCCTTTACCTTCCAGGCCAGGTTGCTGTCGAAGTCTCGACACCGTAAAAAGCGGATCAGTTGGGCGTCAGAAAGGTCAGACTGGCGGACCTCTAGGTTTTCTTCCACAGCTCTGCACCTCAGCGCTGCAATAGCGGCCCTCACGTGGGGCGAGTCGTCTGGCAACTCGTTAAAGTTAACCGGCGGAGAATTCGGCTGGTCTTGGTCCATGTCGCTGCCCTAAGCGGCCCTGCCGAGAACTACTGGGAGAAGAGACGAACGGAAAGGAGAGCCAGTAACAACTGGCACAGCCAGAAAAGCGCTCTCAATCAAGTCCATTGCGAAAATAAACGATACTCGATGCCACTCCCCATGGCAAATAATAATGGCAGCATTAGGACGGTCCACGCTCAGTTAGTCCGCTGCCAACTGCCAGTCCAAGAAAGACGGCGCGGTGAGGAGCACCCGGAGCAACCCGAAGAACACGGCGGTGGAGAAGCAAAGGAGCTCAGTTGGGACAGTCGAGCCCGGCTTTTCGGCAATCTCCAAGCTACTACTCGGATGGGCGCGTAAACCGAAGGCAGCTTCTTAGTCAACTTTTCTCCGAGTAGTTAAGCAGTTCATGGCAGCATAAAGTCGCTCTCCCCGTGTTACAGAAGTCTCGGTAGGACTGGCTGGATTCGCTTAGAAAACTAAATGCTATTTAGGTAAACAAAGCTAGAATGAGCTTTGTTTAATGTTGGCTTAAGCTGTTATCGGCCTCTTTATGACTATGTTATATTCAAGACCTCTTTGAGTGGCACTCGTGGCTTAATTATTGTTGAGGTATCAAGATTTAATTCTTCTTTTTGCTGTATCAGATCCGTGACAATCTTGGAACCTGACATATCAAGGCAATTTTTTTGTTTTTTGGTGCTCCTGTTTGTCTCTTGCCACCTACTATAAAACAATAAAGTCCTATGTTTAGAACAGGGGAGAAAAATGTGTGAGAGAACTCTGACTTAACAGACTAAGCCACTCAACCAGGATCACATTTTGACTTAGTACAATTTAGTGAAGCCCCAAAATGTCCCACTTTCTCAACACTTACATTCCCAAGCAAAAATAGGTGCATATCTGCAAATAATGCAGATTTTCATGGTCTTTGTTTTTGGTAAGGTCAGAATCACAGTCTGATACTATAAGGCAAAATAAGAAAAAATGTAGTTGTGAACTGGCAGGGGGTCAAACCAGATGATCTCTAAGATCCCTTTCAATCCTATACATTCATTCTGTGGATGTCTCTGTACACAAAGTCTCATTATAATCCCTACTTTCTTTCCAGCAGTTTAATAACCACAAACTATATGTATAACCCATGCTATTGGCTCTCAAAATAAACTTTCCAAATAACACTTGAGGAACTCTTATTAAAAAATCCAAATTAATGCTCAAGCATTTCCACATATGTTCTTTTCATGATGTGTTTAAATGGTAAAAACAAGCCCCAGATTAAAAGCTTTCACATCAGGGCCGCAACTGGTACAACAGGTGAACATGTGCAAAGGTCCCCCTGGCCACAGCCACCAAGTGATGGTCTAGTCACAGCTGTGGGTCAAGGAGGATGCCCAAGTTGCGTGCCCATTCTGAGGGGGGAAGAACCTCCGCCCCAGTGTCAATGGAGGACAATCAACTGGACCACAGGGAGGCAAAACCCAGAGCCACTTGGTCTTGTCTGGGTTGAGCTTGAGCCTGTTCCTCCCCATCCAGACCCTCACAGCCTCCAGGAACCGGGACATCACGTCCACCGCATCACTGGTCCAGTCCGGGGTAGAGATGTATAACTGGGTTTCATCAGCATACTGGTGATACCCTACCCTGAATTGTTGGATGATCTCACCCAGCGGTTTCATGTAGATGTTAAAGAGAAGCGGAGAGAGGACCCACATAGTAGGGGCCTAGGGCTCGACCTCTGTTGCTATGCAGCTGGGAGGCAGGTACGTAAGCAATAAGCCCAACTGAACCCCTGTGTCCAACTTCAAGAGGAGGGATTCACACCCGGCAATCTTTGGGGCCATGCTCCTGCGAGGATTCAGGCCTTCTCGGATGATAACCGCCACCCCTCCACTCCTGCCCTGAGGTCTTGACTGGTACAACACTTGAAAGCCAGCCAAGCACATTTCCACGAGGGGGACACCCCTCTCCTGGCCCAACCGGGTTTCAATGATACATGCCAGGTCGGCCCCCTCCTCCAAGATTAAATCTTGGATTAAAGGGCCCTTGTTGACAACCGACCTGGCATTAAACAGTAGCAGTCTGAGCCCAGGGCCCTGTATTCCCACACCGCCAGGTATTCAAGCTGAGCCAGATGGAACAGTACAAGAGGGGCTGGGACAAGCAATCGCTTTGATGCAGCAAGTGCGAGTTCCCCATAAGCGGCCTACCCCTCGGCTCCTGCCGTATCTACCCCTCCCAATCACCATGGAAATGCTCCAATTCTCTTCACCCCCAGAGACTCCCATTTCTCCCAATCCAGCTTCCCTTCTCCCCGACAGGCAAGGGGCCCCACCCACATCCACTTTCATCCCTACATTCATACCCCCCAGGGAACACACTCTGGCCCCCACCTACTTCTGTAGAAACACTCAGTAGGAGAGGCCGAATAGTTTCCCCCTGCGTGAGTTTTATCTCAAACAAACCAACATTCAGCCAAACATTCCCCAACCTCTCATTCTCTCATTCTCAGATAACACACACATTCATTAACATTTAATCCCCACCCATTCACATTCAAGCAGAAGATTCCCAAGTCTCTCTGTCTCCTGATGATAAAGAGTCAAGAGAGTTAATGTCCTGCATCAGAGTAAAGTCAGGTAAAGTAGCTCCCAAGGTCCAGATATTCGGGAGTAGCCCCCCCAAGCATAACCCAACAGGCATAGAAAAAGGACTTGCAACCAGTCCCGCATGGCTCTCTGCTGGCCAACAGTCAATGATGACAATAGTAGTGATGTTAAATCACAGTTTTTATTAAAAAGGAAACAACAACGGGGTAAACCAGCACAATGCCCCCAGGGGCCAGCTAAACGAGAGAAGTCAGCAGGAGAGGTAACACGGGCAAGAAAACTTCCCTGTAATTGATGTCGAATTTGAAGGAGCAACCAATGACCCCACCGCAAACACTCTAAAACGACCCAGAGTTCCATTCGCTCCGTTGTCCATTTAGCCATTTCAGTCTGAAAAGACCTCTCCTCCCATTCGATCACCAGCATTGGAAAATCCAAGGCAGTACTCCCCCCCCCAAAAAAATGAACAGAAAAGTGGGAGGAAATACAATGGGCAACGGATGATAGGTGGTAAACAGCCGTAGATGCTATACGGTGAATGAAACGATGGGCCAGATGGTAACAATAACACAGTGCCGAAGCCGTAGATGCCCCAAACGCTGTAACGCTGTAACTGCCACTGCGGAGAACTGCAACAGCTGAGCAGGAAGAACAACTGAGTGGCGGGAACTCCAACCAAAAATCACAGAGTCACGAAAACTTCAAGCTTTAAGCTTTAAGGGTCCAGCAAGACTTCTGGCAAGGTCTCCAAGGTCTCCAATATTCCGAACCGCCTCATAGGGTAGTCCCAGCAAGGTCCCAGCAAGAACAGACCCAATAGTCTTAGGTCAATCACTTGCTAAGCGGCGGCTGGTTCCAGGGCTCACCCAAAGACGTGGAGCTCTGAGAAAAATCCTCAGTGGGTTCCTATAATTCTGGACACCCCAGGAATCTTGAAAGAATGTAGCGTAGTATTCATAGATCTTCGGCAGGTCCAGGTGGTTCTGAACCTACTCATGGTGCTCTTCGCAGCTCTGGGCTCACGGTGCTACAGGTCGAACAAGAGCACCCACCGCGAGCTGCTTACCCACCGCCATATTAAGCGGCCTCTGCTATGAACGCTTTCTTCATTGACTTTGCTTCTCAGAAGCTGACAGTGAAGGTTGCAAATGGTGATTGTGTGACTCTGGAATGCTCCAACTGTTGCAATTGTGAGCTGGCTGCCAAACATCTGAATCATGATTGTGTGATTGTAGATATTATGATAGCCACAACTACGAGGCTCCATCGTAAGGCCCCCTCATTCAGCACCATCGTAACTTTGAACAGTCATTGAACGAGCAGTGGTTCAACAAGGACTATCTGTTTTATCAACAAAACAATATTGGCCTGTTTGACACATAGCAATCTTTGCCAAGCAGAATAATGCCAAACTGCCATTACAAAAGCAATGTCATGCCACTGTGATACAACAACCCCTGCCTTTTTTGTTGTGCATCATTACACATTCCAACTGGACTGAGATTACAGTATCATATAGTTTTAATCATTTTAACAAAGCAAGTGGAGCTGCAGATATCCATTTTCCTGTGCCTATTTGTCAGTTTCCGAATGCCAAAACCTCATCTCATTTCACCTGGCATCACTGACTATTTAGGAGGCAAATAGTTGCGTATGCAGGCTATTAATTGGTTAAATGTTTATCCTAAAGAAACACAAAAGATGAGTCAGAAGAATGGATTTAGCTAAAAAAAAAAATAGTGTAGCATTAAAAATACAGTTCTTTGGTGGACTCTTATTCAAAGATTTATTGAGGGAAATATTCATGTGGTGTTTACATATTAACAGAGCTGATGAGAAGAGGAAAACGAAGAATACAATTACAACCTGTTCTTTCATAACCTGGAAATATTTACACTGAGCATTATTTCAATCAGTAACTGGCTGGAGGAAGAGATAGTTCTGCTGAGTTCTGAGATAAGGTTTCCTCCTTTCTAATTTTTTTTAAAGTTTGGTTACTATATAATAGCTTTTGAATTGATCTTAAAGATTTTTAAAAGAACCCCTTTTTCATTACTTTTATGAATAATGAAAACAAAATAATCTTACTATGTTCAGCTAGAATATACTTTGGTGGCAGACACTTTGAAACAGATTTCTGTCTTGCTCAAAAATAAATGAAATATATGGTTTGGTTCTGATTTTCCTTTCATACTCTACTGTTACTTTTAAAAAACAGTTGCAATGTTCAGTGTAAATCCTCTAAATAGCTCTGCCATTCATTTTATTAGAATGCAACTATTTAGACTTTTCTACCAATAGAAGAGAATGCTTGTATCTCAGGGTTGAACTATGAAGTCTTTGGTGCCTTCTGAGCTTGGTTGTTTGCTTGCAGATGTTTCAATTACCCAACTTCTCTTTTTTGATCCTAAATCAAGCCAAATCAAATATGTATTATCATAGGCCAGCATAATCTATCTATAGTATTATTCCATTTACTGTGTAGAATGAGGCTGGCCTGTGATGAGAACACAAGAGTCGCACTGCAAGCAAGTCAAGGTCCATTTAGAGTTCAGCCTTTTGTTTCTCACAGTGGCCCTCCAGATGTCTCTGGGAGCCTTCC
The DNA here is from genome assembly GCA_032468235.1 of Pseudoxyrhopus heterurus. Classification (NCBI taxonomy): domain Eukaryota; kingdom Metazoa; phylum Chordata; class Lepidosauria; order Squamata; genus Pseudoxyrhopus; species Pseudoxyrhopus heterurus. Next base: position 35,079 of record JANHJO010001016.1, on the reverse strand, counting down.
ATGCAGGACACCCTTTCCTTCTGTAGTTCTCCTGCAACTGGCCTTTAGAGAGAGGCTTCTTCCAACCAGAAGACCACACGGTCTAATTGTTCTTGATAGACCCATTCCCCTTGAATATATCTAGTCTGCTATTACAACTATCTGGGTTTGTAGCTGTCACAAGAATGAATTCAACAGGCTAGCTATGTGTTGTATGAAGAAAAGCTTCTCCTTTCAGTCAGCTTCACTGGATGACTTCAAGTCTTAGTGTTTTGAGAGAAGGAGAAAAGCATCTCCCTGACCATGCATGAATCTAAAGAATCCTAAACAGTCCTTTCTCTGTCAAGATTATGATACATCTTCCCTTTTCTAAATGTCAGCTTTATAATATTATAAATAAAACAAAAAGGTGTGTTGCAGCTTGTTCACCACAAAGTGTATCTTTAAATCATAAGAAGACAGGAAGTTGTTAGAAACCACTTACTGCACTGAGGATAAAACCAATGATCCTCTATCTTCATTTAATCCTTTAGTATTTCCTCATTCCTCACCTCACCCCGGCAACAGTACTCATTCAACAGCTTGATTAAAGAAACAAATCATTGTTATTTCAAGGGCTTATCAGTGTTATTGCAAGGGCTTCACCTTGGAATCAGGTTTGGGTTCATGTTTCTGCTATAATCTAAATTTGTTGATGCCCCTTTGGCTTTTTCACAGGTTACTCTCAGGAAGGTTTGACACATAGAATTAACATTTTGACCTCATTATTCCTATCTGTGAAACATGAATTACCTCATGACTTGGATTGCAGGCATATTTAGCACAGTCCATCTAGCACTATATAGAGTTTTATTGATTAACTATTTTATTAATTGGATCAGATTTGTAGCCCATTTTCCTCTTCAGAGGACACTCAAGGGAGCTAACCAGAAAAACTTAAACATAAACAGTTACATTGCAATATAATAAAACAATGGAGGACAGCAATCTTGCATTTAAGATGAGTATAAAGAAAGAAGACAGAAAAAGTCATTTGCAATTCCCAGCATTCCAACCTTGTCAATCTAACATTGCAAATTCCATCTGAAAATAATTCTATCCAATAAATGTGGGTGTACCTATGCATTTATGTACATGTATAAGTTACATGCTGGAAGGAAATTATACTCTCCAAACATTAATCCTATGGATTCCTAACTAATTAAAATGAATTGCCTGTATGAACCCAATTTATAAAGTGAACTGATCCCCATCCCCATATACCAACCATACCCAATGAACAAAAACATGAAAATATATTATACAAATATGTTCCTTTCTCTTTTTCAAGCACAAATAGTGAGCAAGAAGAAGAAATCAAGAAGAAAGAATTACAATTTTTGTGGTAAGGGAAAGGGGTAGCTGCTGTACAGTAAAGAAAGGAAAGAGAGAAATTAACAGATTAACAGAATTGGAAGGGACTTTATGGGTTATCTAATCTAAGCCCCCACCCAAGCAGGAGATCCTACACCATTTTTAACAGAGGGCAATCCAGCCTCTTCTTGAAAGCTTCCAGTGATGAAACTCCCACAACTTCCGAAGGCAAGCTGTTCCTCTGGTAAGCTTTGTTCTT
>JANHJO010001016.1:0-10642 GCA_032468235.1 Pseudoxyrhopus heterurus | reverse complement strand
ACAGAGAGGAAGGGGTCAAGCTATTTTCCAAGGCACCTGAAGGCCAGACAAGGAATAATGGATGGAAACTGATCAAGTAGAGATTCAACCTAGAAATAAGGAGAAATTTTCTTCCAAATTGATTCATTTTTAAGTGAAAGGAATCTGCAATCTCAATTGGGTGGATTCATACTCTTAAACTGATTCAGATAAAAGTATGTTTGCTTCTTTTTTGAATTAAAATTTGGAGGTGTCTGATTTGGTTTTACTCATCAGATTGATCTGATGATTTCATTATAATATTGGATCCAGAGGAATGGTTCTATCAAACTGCTTCACATTAAAATGTTAGGTTAAATATTTGTACTGCACTTGTTTCTGTGAATTGTTTATCTACTCTAGAAAGAAGAGAGACCAAATCAGGGGCAACTAATTTGACTTAACATGATGTACAGATGCAGTCATAATTTTAAAAGGTACACTGAAGTAATACAGAGATCTTCATGGTGATCTGCAATGCCTGATAAGAAAAAAAAAAGAATATATAACATTACCATTTCTGAAACTCAGAATAATATGCATTTGAGAAAGGAAGCAGGCTGATCTCAGAAAAAAAATCTAATGTATGAGTAAATAATGCTCCATTTATTCTTCAGAGTCTGTCAGTTTACTTCACCTAAATTAATTGATGCCACTATGAACAAATATATTAATTTGCACTTCTTGGAGTCTGCTTTTTAAATCCTGGAACTGTTTAAGTGATGGCGATCAAAATCAGTGTTTTGTTGGTGCCTGTAATTAATCACAGAACAAAGGTTCTGAATGCATTAGTTCTTGCTGTCACCTTGTTGTCTTGCTAAAGGCTTCACATGAGTCCTATGCCCTGCTGCCAACAGGTACCTTGCACTGCTGTCACTGATAGATTCAGGACTCACAGCAGTAAGCCCCAATTAATCATGGCCAAATTGATGTTGCATGGATGCTTGACAAAACAAGGCCTAGGAATTAAGGAACAAAAGTTCTACCTGGCTGGTTCAGATTGTCAGGGAACATCAGCTAACAATCAACAAGCAGTTTCAATGTAATGATTATTGGGATTATATAAATGTTAGAAAATGAAAAAAAAATGTTTTAAGTTGATTTGAATGTCACAATAGTGAAAATGGATAGATCTGGGCATTTATCACATTGTTTCTTGTTTGCATAAAATAGGTAGAAAATGAAAATGTCTATGAAGCCAAACATGAAACAAAGCTCCCAGTGAAATGGACCGCTCCTGAAGCAATTCGCTCTAATAGGTTTAGCATTAAGTCTGATGTCTGGTCTTTTGGAATACTCCTTTTTGAAATAATCACTTATGGAAAAATGCCCTATGCAGGTGAGTGCTTTGTTTGAAAGTTATGCTTTCAACTTTTTTTTTTTAATGAGATCTCCTTACTTTTCTTCAGCTGATGGGCAAGCTTAATAAAACTTTACAATTCTCTGTATGGAATAGAAACTCTTGGATAATCTATGCAGCAGTTGTAAATGTCATACTATCTACTAAACTAAATAGCACCACACTAATCTCAAACAATTAAAATCTTGCTAGATTTATTTTTACATCTATTTACCTGCTGCCTCTTCCAAGGTTACTAAGCAGCTTACATCAATAAAATAATAAAACCATAAACCTATAAACAAGATCTTCAGCTAAATTAGCTTATTATTACCCCAAACTGCTGCTATCATTTACAGGACATCCTCTGCCAAATTTTCTGAGAAAAATCATGTTTTATACCTTTGCTGAAAGATAAATAGGTAAGAGCCTGGCCTGAACTAGAGGTATGAGCTATTAAAGAGCATGGAGCTGCAACTGAGAAGACTAGTTTTTGTGTTCCCCTTGATACCTGAAAAAAGAGAGATGAATGGATATGCTCTAAGCCAGCATATTTGGGCAGATTTTACTGGAGCATGTGGACTAACAACTAGCACCTAGAATTGGGCCTGTAAACCAGTGGGGACCAATGTAGCTTCTACAATTTAGAAGCTACACTCTGTCAGCTTTCATCTGTCAGCAAATTAGCACCTGCCTTCTGCACCAGTTTGTCAAATTCCATGTAGCCAGAAAGAAAAGACTACAGAAGAACAACACATATTTCAGGAAGGTATCTTAACACTAGCCTGGGGTAAATGAAGAATCTTGAAAACTCTAATAGTCATTCCCCAGTCTCAGTTATAATGAGATAACTGAAGTAGAGTTTCTTTGAAGCATTTTTCCCCAAGATCTTTTGCAATCTGGACTAAATTGCCTTTTCTGAGATTCAGCCTCCATTGCACAAAAAATTCTTACTCCAGTCAGCATATACAACCACAAAGTTCCATTTCTTTTCCCAGTTCCTTGTCCAGTAATCCTAAAAGAAAAGCTTCAGTTTCCAATTTTCTGTTCATTTTAAGAATCTTTGGCATTGTAACATGGATCTGGCCCCAATATTTCTTTGCTTTATCACAAGTCCATCATAAAGATGATAAAAAGCACCTTCTTCAGAATTACATTTCCAAAATACATTTCAACGACTTTATATATCTTTGAGAATTTATCAGGTTTTAGTTATCAATGATAAAATCATTTTAACCTTAACTTGGAGTTCATTTCTGATTTATATCTATATTTATACGCCAACTCTAACTCTGACTAATGCATGTTTGCTGGTATCAGATTCTGCTGAGAATTATAGAATAAGGAGGGGCCCTGTTACAGGCCATCTTTAATAACAATCAATGTTGTTTCTGTACCTTACCCATGCAAAACTTCACTGGCCTTATTGCTATAGTGTAGATTCAAAACTTGACTTAAACATAACAATATTCACTCCTTGTTTTGCACAGTGTTAGGCCAATCATTGGTTGTAGCATTTCTTCTACAAAGAACAGCCTTTGATTGACATCTGGGGAGGGCGGCTCAAGAGCAATCCTGCAAATGCCTGTGTTGCCTGTGTTTTACAGGATACCTATTTCCTCATATGAGATCTGGGATCTGTTATATTTTATACTTAACTGTATTTAACTTTTTTGAGGTTGTTAATCAGGAAAATACCCTTTAGATATATAAACAAACAAACACAATATTCATTATGGATATTCAGTCATCCCTCCACCTAAAATGATTCGCGTTCCCAATCTTGCCTTATGTCTTCTGCTGTGGTTGTTAATAATTCTAAGTCAAGTTTTAGTTATTGTTTGTGGATTAAGCCAGAATCCCCTGGTTCATACATAATTCTAAGCCCCAGGGGCTATATTCATATATTGCAAGAACTGTAAGCATTTGCAGGGGGAAGGGTAGAAGGGGGTCAAGTGAAAAAAAAAAGAAAACATTGAGATATTGCAACATCAATCCCCTGGCTTATGTACTTGTGTTTGATACCAGAACGGAAATATGAATTACTAAGGGTTACATTGTGACATCCAATGCACAATTTTTATCATTGGTTTATGAAAGATAGCAATAGCACTTAGACTTATATACCACTTCACAGTGCTTTTACAGCCCTCTCTAAGCGGTTTACAGAGTTAGCATATTGCCCACAACAATTTGGATCCTCGTTTTACCGACATCGGGAGGATGGAAAGCTGAGTCAACCTTGAGCCTGTGAGATTCGAACTGCCAAACTGCAGGCAGCCGGCAGTCAGCAGAAGTAGCCTACAGTCCTGCACTTAACCACGGTGCCACCACGGTATTGCCTATTGTATCAAGTGCCCCACTCCCCAAGTGAAAGGAAAGGATTAGTGTCATGCTCTGTCTGAGCCCAGACAATATTTGGTTAACACAAGCAATGCTGGTTCTACTATTAGATAAACTGGTCACTTCAGGAGCTTCTGGATAATTTTCTTGGCACCCTGACAATAAACAGGGACAGATTTCTGTCATTTCAGCAAAGACAACAATATTTCTCGAGTCTGTTATGTGATCCTGTTGGGAAGCCCAAAACTCTCAATGTGAACTTTTCCAAGTTTTTAGCCATTTACCAAACAAAACATTAAATTTAAATGGGTAGAATTATTTCTTGCATTAAAGATACTAATTTGCAGAGATGCTAGAAAGCATGAAGTCTTGTGCAAAAGAATGTATCCTTGAGAATGCATAATCTCCCCAATTTATCTCAAATGTTTATTAATTGCTAATATTTTAAAACTACATCATAGGTCTGGTGGGTTTTCAAGTGCTCCAGAAACTGGATCAAGGGTACAGAATCCCTCAACCAGCTAATTGTCCTCTAGAGTTGTACAACATTATGCTACAATGTTGGAACGTCGAACCCAAAGAACGACCAACCTTTGAAACGTTGCATTGGAGATTGGAAGATTATTATGACATGGATTCCACATCTTATGCAGATGCAAATACTTTTATACGTTGAATGAATACAGTGTTAGGCCAATCATTGGTTGTAACATTTCTTCTGCTCAAGAACAACTTTCCTTTAGGAATTTTGAAAAATGATTAGAAAATCATTTCAAGTCAAAGTTGTAGAATGAAGATAAATCTACCCGTGTACATGAGCATGTGTGTGTGTGTGTGTGTGGACTGATACATATATGCACACACATACAAATGCACATACACACACATACACATAGGGGCTTACTCTGTGCAATGGGACTGGAAGAAAGAAAGCCTTTTCTGTAAGAGTAATGCATTTGTTAGGCTATTACATGCTACATCAAACAAAAGCTGCTATTTTCACCAAAGTAACTGTGAGATCAATCTAACCTCAGAGTAGATAAATGGTGATCTTAAAATAGTGGCGAATGCCAAGGAATGTGTGTTTATTAAAATCTGTGACATTATGCCACAGTCTTGATGGCAGTCATTTGTACTGTAAGATTAAGAAAACTGAAATAGGCAGGATCTTTCCCCCCCCCTCTCTGCTGTACAATGAAGTTATTATTCTATTTATTATTTAAACAAGAAATAGTAAAGAACACAAATCATAAACAGCTGCCTTACAAAAGACATTGTAACACTACTTTTAATACTTCAGAATGATTATGCATTATTCTCCAGATTCCACAAGTAATCTGTTAAATCGCATTGATTTGTTTTTATGAAAGCATGTGATTGTGCTTACAGATATCCTATCCATAAAAATACTTCATCTCCTGTACTTTTTTTCCTTTTCTATACATATTCTACAGCTACAATTCTGGCCATGCTGAATTAGAACTTGGGATTGCACCCATGCAATGGATATATATTTACTTTAGAAAAAAAGAGAGAGTATACTTTGGGGAATCACAACCTGCACAAATAATGGGCTTCTTCAAACAGTATCTGTTTTGCAGTCAAGTGATGACCTTCAGTTCATAAATATAACCTTTGTAATTTTATAACAATCAAATAGTACACAGTTATATATGAGAACCAGACTGAGCCCACTGCAAGAGAGTGCCAGCCTCTACTTCTTTTAACAGGCTCTGAATAGGGATCAGCTGCTTCCAAGCAATGATTTAAAATAATCCTGTCAACCAATTTTCTGATGTGGATGGATTTCTGTTTTTATTTGTCTGATCATGGACCACAATGCTGATTGTGTTGGGGCCACTCATCCTCCTTATGAAATGCCTACTTGAAGTTGTTAGATTGTACTTCTAGGAAAGTGGAAAGAATCTAATGTAAAATGTTGGCATGTTAAATAAAACTCCAGATAGAGTTACTATTTGGTTAGATGTCTAGCTTATTTTTTTCTCCATTCTGCATTCTTTTAGTTTGTTTTATTGAGAACCACAATGCCAGTTATTTTTGGCAAATCATTTTCTATAAATGGTCAATCCAGTAAAACTATGAAATTACTTTTTGACACTAAAAAAAGAAAGTATATTATACCGTGCATAGCATACAATGAGATCGTGTTTAACTTCTGCGGATATTATCAATGATCAGACTTGCATTTTGAAAGCATCACCCTTTATTATGGTAAAAAAAAAAAATCCACTTGCAGTAAAAATAAAGTATAGGCTGAAATCTTCGTCTCAAATTAGTTACATTTATTTTTGCAATAACTTTATATCAAATAATTCTTTTATGATGAACAAATCTCTTCTAACTGTCATATCATTCAACGAATTTGATTTCTGAAGCCATGGTTCTACATTTCAAGCTTTTCACTGGAAAAAATAACACCAGTCAGTTATTGGGAAAAGGACAAGACTGCTCAGTTCAATGGCAGTGCAGAGAAAGTGACAGTTGAAGCCATTATCGATGAACAAATAATGTCATTGGTTTGCTTTGTTTCTTTTCTGCTATGTTGCTAGGAAAGGTACCACTATCTGCAACAGCATATTCAGTTTTACTCCATTTTAAGAGAGAGAAAAAGATTTTTGTCATCCATTCTCAATATTGTATCAAAGAAATGTATTTATTTGGCAGTGAGGAACTGCTTATAAAAATGTAGCCTTACTCACCTAAATTGTTGAATGTACTCGTGCTATATTTTATTTCAGGAGTAAACAAAACGCTTTGTTTCTGTCGATGGGCTAGTTAGAACATATGTAAATGAAAAGATGTAAGCACCATTAACCAACACAATTGTGTAATGGATGATGAATGAATGATGCAGGAGAGGTAGAGGGATTCTAATAAAAATCTAAAGATGAGTCGACACTTCTAAAAAAAAATAACAAAATGAGACTTTTATTATATTTTTCCCGTTGGAGAAAAAAGCTTTCCAGATTTTTCTCCAAGTACTCTCTCTCAGCTTTGTATTTCCCATACAAATGGTCCTGGAATGAAGCTAAATCTCTAGCATTAAGTGAATTTGAGTGGCCAGGATGTCAACAAAATAACCTGGCTCTTTGACCATTCTAAGCTATAGTTATTTAACCTTGGTTGATTGAAAAGCCACAGAGATTTAGTCCATACATACAATATGCTAAAGCATAACTGAACAGCCCACATTATGATTTAATCCTAATGAGGTGTATGAACTCAACTGTTGCAGCTGCTCTCTACAAAACTAAAACCTAACAAATCTTAGAAAGAAAAGAAATTATGTCACTATGACTGCTGTTAACCACTGTTGGGAATTTATGCTCTTTCTGAAAAAAATTCAAGGTAACGGTCCTCCACATTTTTGTTCATATGGATCAGGTGGATCCATACGATTCATCAGGTGGAATGGAGACCTGCATGTGTTTTTCCTATAGCTAATCCTCTAATGTACTTGGTTCTATTGGTGTAGTCTTATTTTCTTTGAGACGCGCGAGAAGAAAGAAGAATGGATAAGAGCAATTCCCTTCATCACTTGCTCAGTTAATGTATATTTCAACCCTACTCCTAGATTGGTTGATGGATTTGGTTCCATCAAAAATTCCACATTGTAATGTGAATTAGACATTTGTCTAATTTATGCAAGGATAGAAAAAGCAGTTGAAATACATTGGCTCAGCTTTAATTAACTTTTAACTTCATTTTATAAAGTTCTTTCACATTCATATTTACAGATCATAGAACTGTCTAGACAGGGGCCTTCCTGCTTCCATGTGCGCAAACTTTGAAGAATGGGCTTGTTTCCCCAGAAACCTTCTTCAAAATTCCTGAGGATTTATTCTGCATGAGTCCAGTGGAGTTGAGTGGCTAATTAATATAAACAAGTAAACAATAGGATGCATAAACAGCAGAGGTTTCTGTTGTAACCTCCCATGGTTCTTCTGAAGCACGTTTTAGCATTACCATTTGAAGGAAAACAATTATGGTTTTACACACATAGAATATAAATTCCAGTCTGATACAGTACCCTGGGACAGAGGCAAGGAATGCAGAATCTTAATTGGCAATAGAACTGGCCAGAGACAATGGAAATGATTTTGGTCACAAGTAGAAGATCAATCACAAGTCAAAACTACAGCAAGACAAAGAAGTAAACATGCTGTAGGTTTGTACTGCAGTTCCTAATGCTTCTAAAGAAAATTCTTCCCTTCTTTGCTATGAAAGCAAAGTACACACAGTCCACAAATAACCCATCCAATATATACCATACTGAATTAAAGAGAATACTCTAGCATTGATGTATACACCTAATAAATAATGGATAATATCCATTACAATGATCTATTCTCAAATATCCTATGAAACTCACTACACAGAAAGTTTGAGTATGTTTGGGTTTTTTTGTTGCAAATTATCTCAAGTAGTTAAAGTTATCCATAACGTTTAGGTTAGTCACTCAGCTAGCTTACTAAAGAAAGTAAAATGAAACTAACTTAACATTTCATTAAAAAATAAAGATGAAGTAAGGTAAGATAGCAATAGCAATAGCAATAGCACTGAATTTATATACCACCTATCAGGGCTTGCAATCCTCTCTAAGCTGTTTACAATGTCAGCATATTGCCCCCAACAATCTGGGTTCTCATTTTACAGATCTCAGAAGGATGGAAGGCTGAGTCAACCTTGGAGCTGGTGGGATTCAATCAGCCAGACTGCTGATCTGCAAGTCTGCAGAGTAGTCTGCAGTACTGCATTCTAACCACTGTGCCACCGCAGCTCCTTATTTCTTGATGTAAGAAATGTAAGATGTAAGAAATCCAAAATAATAGTAATAAATCTGATGTCAAGATTTATGACTAATCTCCGACTAATGAACTCAAGCAAATTAGAATCCTGAGAGTTGGCTCCTTCTCAAAAGTCTTCTTTAATGAGTACATCATATCGGCACAGCTTCAATGGAAAACCAAATCTAAATTTTCCCCATGGGTTCAGTGTAATTAAACTAGGAAATAACCCCATCCCCAAGTATCACAGGTCACGTTGGCCAATTGAGTTAATTAGTGGACTCTTCAGACACTCCTTCCCCAACCTTATCCGTTGCCAGTGGAGATGACTTGGTTCTCATGAGAAAGCTTTTTGTTGTGTCTAGTAATGCATTCCAACCTCCTTCCCCGCTTCCCCGTCTGTGTGGCAACTGAGGAACAGAGAGGTGGCTGCGGCCAGGTTCAGTTCAAAGTTGACATCTGGAGTGTTAGTTTGGCAATGCACCTGCTACACAACCTGCCAGACTTAACAACTCTCGATAGGAAAAATAATAGTCTGGATATTGAACTTTGCAATACCTGGAGCCAGCAGAATAAAAGAGAAAGAACTGGAAAAAAATAACAAAATACAGAGAAATACAGAAAATGTCACAATGCCAAATGCCAGTCTAAACAGTTGGCTGACTATGCAACCAACCACAATAAAATTAAACTTGCATGCTCCCCAACTCTCAACAACTTCCTTTCTGCCTCAGTCCAGCAATGTATGTGGGTGCATACATTTGTGTGTTCCCTCTTTTGTTTTGTCCACACAATGCTTCTAATGCTAATGTAGTGGACTTCTAAAGATATTGTGGGAGGATTATGAGCGGCCCCCAAAGATATCCGTTCAGTTTGTAGAACAATTTGAAGCATGCACGACGCCAATCTGCTATTGTTATAACTTTTCAAGATGTTTTGTTCTGACAGCCTGTCAGCATTTCTTCAGCTGATGGAGAAGTACTGAAAAGGCCGGAATACTTTCTCACATGGGCATTCCAAATCTGATTCATCACTTCTCTTTTAAGGATAGAAGTAGGCTTTGTTAGCTTCCATGAAATGCACCTTCCAAATGTAGGAAACTTTGTAAGAAAATCCCGTGTCTCTCATTAGGCATCCATGGCAGGCTGGTAAATAGCCAAACTAAGAAAAGGGCCAAAGAAAGAAAAGAGTGACCCCCATTTGTGGCAACAGTTTTTTTTTAAAAAGGGACCTAGCAGACCCTGGGACTGATGTATCCATGAGCTTTATGACTGTTTCCCATAAATTGTTGAAAACAATAATCAAAGGAAAAAATAGTAGTTCAGGTCTTGTTAAAGGAAAATCTGCATGGAGTTTGCAAAGACAAATCCTGTCTTATTAACCAACTAGCCGATAACCCGGGTTTGCCTGGGTATAGTCAGGCTTGATAAAGTTGTGGAAGAGAAACAGGAGGTGCGGGCCACAGGGGCTGCTTCTGCTGCCGGATCCTGAAGCTGCACCGCTCACTCTCACGCACCTGCCAGCTGGCTGGCCGGCCTGCTCTCTTTTGCACTCCATGCTTTTTAGCCCACCAGTCATGGCCGCTGACAGCTGGGTGCATCCTTTGCTGCCGCTCAACCCCACTCGGCTCAACCTTGTGCCTCCACCTCCACAGCTGCCTTCTCCTGACGGCCGCTGCCTCCAATTAAAAATATTGCTGGCCTGGATTGCACATGAGCCACGCATCACGCTGCTCTCTGGTGCCCCTTGTGGACTACTGTGAAGGTGTTGGCACTATCACCACTGTGAAGAAGTCGGCACTTCAGTACTCTTTTTAAGAGACATGGACCCCCTGACAGTGTGTTGTACCCCACAGTGTTTGCTGCAGGATGGTAAGTTATCTGTATACCAAGTTTGGTTGAAATTGGTTGAGCCATTGAAGAGCGTATATGGCACATACATACACACACACACTCACACACACACTTGTCAGGAATGTGAATGGAGATGTCCATGTGACCTTCTGTACTTGGAATTTTCAAAAAGCCCTTGGCAAAATCCTTCATTAAAACCTTCTGCAGTGGAGCTGCAGTGGCTCAAGTGGTAAGAACAGAGTACTGCAGATCAGCAGTTTGGCTGATCGAATCCCATCAGC
>JANHJO010001008.1:20939-32204 GCA_032468235.1 Pseudoxyrhopus heterurus | reverse complement strand
CTTCTATGGACTGGCTCTTGTTATGGAGAATAGACTGGCTCAGGCCTTAATGGGTCATTAGCAAAGGTGGGGGCTGAATTTCTGCCTTGTGAGTTTCAACTTATAATGTATTTCAAAATATCTCCCAAGGGGAGGGGTGGGCTCCACCTTCCAACAGAGGTAACCTAAGTGAAAAGTTACCATGAATTACAACTGTGAGGCTATTTCCAAGGGTTGTTGCTGGTGTAGCACACTAAGCTGGTGAGAAGTTTTTCATGCCATAGGGGTCACTTGTGGCTGTGCTATCACCAACTGTTCAGGAAGCATGCCAAAGCTCTGATCATTAGGAAGAGTGCAACTTCTCCCAGAATAGATGGAATCCAATTTCTCTGGGCAAATAATGCTTCTATTAACAGCAGCTTTGTATTATTTGGATTGAGCTTCTGTATCCTTGGACTTCACTTAGACCGCTGGCACTAGATGTACATTCGCCTAAATCCAATAAAAAAGGAGAAATAGCTAGCGTTCAATTACCTACCGATATGACATTTCACTCTAAAAATCCGAATGAACCACTCAGTGGTTGAACAGATGTTGAACTGTATGGGGGATAATATAAAACAGTATAAATGCCAGAGAGTCGAGCAGAAATCCCCTTTTGGAGATGGATCTCCAGATAGGAGCAGAATCATTTTGAAACTTCTCTATACTCATGTAGCTAAAGCAGCCCTTCGGATGCCATGGCTGTTGGTACTCCAAGTTGCTGAGAGACTCAGAAAGACTGAGAAAGTGTACTCCACTCCATGCCTTTCCCCTCCCAGAAATAATCAGGGTAAATAAGGAACTCTTCTTTATAACAGAGAAGAAAAGAGATCTATAACTATGCCTACAGAGAAGAGAGGAAATGCTCCCCCCCCCTTATCCCTGCAATGCTACTGGCTCAGTAATGAGGTCTTATTAGTATTTGATCAAGTCTAAAATGAGTTGCATTCAGACTTTTGTATCCTCACTGGTGGTTTTGAAGTGCCATCCTATTTACAAAATGTCAGTCGATCATAGCAGAAAAGTACAGGCAGGGGTCTCTAATAGAGGGTAGGATAGAACTGATCCTATTAGGAAGAGATTTTATAACTCAAAGCACTGCCAATGTGGCAAGAATTAAGGACACATACAGGTCATCTATGGATGTGTGAAGGTGCACCTTAATTAGATAGGAGGAGGACAGTAATTCAAAATACAGATCTCAGCTTCAGTCTCTTGTCATCGCAAGGTAAAGATGCTGCCAGTGCAGACAATATTGAGCAAGATGGACCAATTATCCCATTCAGATTAAGACAAATTCTTTCCGTTCTAAGATCCTTTTGTAGCAGATTTCGGGGAGCAGGAAGGTTTATCTTGTTCAGCAACTGAAGTCAAGGGAGCGAAACTTCCCTCAACTTGAGGTTGAATAAATCTTACGGATTTATATTTCAAAAGTGTGTGGGACCATTTTTGGAGATGATAATCTTAAGAAATAAAAAGGGGTATTTTGTGCATCTTCAATATTTTGCAAAGCAAAACAAAAGCCTCAATTTTAGTGACCTGGGCAGATCATAAAAATGATATGTGAAGGTAGATATATCCAGATCCTCAAATATACCAAAGTCTTGATTTTTTTTAAATCTTGATTTCTCTATTTTTCCTCCAGAAAAGCTGGACGATTTGTCTCTTCTTTGCCCTTTCTTTGCCATTTTATACATGATGTTTCCATGGAACTGGTGCAACTAGAGAGTAAGAGAAGATGGAAGAATTACTATCTACGCATCCCAGGTGGCTTTTCCCTCCTACAGATAAAGGCTGAAGAAACCTGTAGAATAGCAATTAGGTGAGTTTTGGAGGCAGAGGAATTGGTTGATATATTGTTGTTACAGCTAATTTACTTAAACTTACATTCCTGATCTTACTATGTATTTTCTCCTGGCAGCATTCCTGCTTCTTAACGGAAGATAAAAAGCACAAAAATCATGCCATACCTGCACTGCAGATGCTGGGTTTTGATCTATAAACAAGTTTTCCTGTGAACCACTTTAAGATTTACAGTAAGGGGACAAGGGACATAAATATATTAAATAAGTACCACAACAAAATAATCTTGTTTGCTATTGGAAGGCTAGTGAGGAATGCTTTTAGAATGGCATGAGAGCAGTCCTTTGCCATTAATTTCAAAATAGAAACAGGCGGTGTATTTGCAGAAAACATAAATGGTTTAGATTTATTGCTAATAATGGGGGAAGAGGACCAAAATGGGTGCTCTTGAGGGATATATGGCATTTCATTGCTTGAAGCCATCTTTATTTCCCAAACGTCTCAGAATTAGGTTGTGTAAAGACACTATTTTGGAGCTGCTTTAGCTAAATTCTCTCCCAGGAGTTCTCAAGTAAGCAGAGGAAGAAGCGGAGGATGAAGAAATAATTTCTAGGCAACTAACGGGAATAAAATCTATTCTTGTGCTGTCTTTAGTCAACAGGCAGGAGTTTAGAAGCAGTCAGCTCCCTATCATGTAACTCTCTCTCTCTTCCTTCCCTCCATGTTTGTTTCATTAAAAATTTGGAATTGCTCTGAATTTCATGCATTTACTTGTTTGAACACTGTTTTTTCTGACAATACACTCAGGACAATGTACAAATTAAAATAATGCCATAGAAATTAAAAGGAAAAAGACTACAGCAACAAATTCCATAGAAATTTTACGCAGTATTCTGATTGGTTTCATCAGAGGGACCAGTGACATAGGTAGGGCAATTACTTTATCATTACAAATTGTATCCATCACAACATCTTATAGACTGTCTAATTTTCCAATCACATTTCAGGCTAGAGGTGCTGAATCTTGTAGTCCTCTAACCTACTAAGAACAAGAACTATAAAAGGCAGTGAAAGACCCATTTTAGCTCTTTTCCATCGTCTATGTCTGCTATTGGAAATCGGAATTATAGGCAGAAAAAAAAAGGAAAATAAAAAGCAGATCTACTGCTCTGATTAGCAGTTCTTTACTCGGATTGTGTGCATTTTCTTTTCCTGAAACACATTCTATATTCCTGGTGAATTTCACCATAACAAGTACATGACAGATTTGCTATACAATTAGCAGTTAATGTAATAAAAACTGCTTTTACATGGACTACATTATTACACAGAATGGACCCTTTTTTTTAATATTGGTGCCAATGTTATGGAATATCCTTTCCAAGGAAAGGATTTTTGTCATCATTACTTTTCAATAATCAGATTAAGATTTGAGATGAAATTGTGGGTTTCTTTTTCATGCTGCCTTCATAGTAATAGCTCTGGACTGATGCACTGAGGGTTTTTTCATGTAGCTGATGGAAGAAATATCCATCTGGTTCAGTTCCAAGCTGGGAAAAAGAAGCTGGAAACATGGAGGCTGATTGGAAAGATGGTTTATGATGAATCAGAACCATATGTGATCCTGGGCAGCTGACAAAATGGAGTTGAGAGTGGGTGGTTTTTTTTATTTTCTTTGGGTTTTGTATTTGAGCTTTGCATTTGAGCTTTCTGTTCGTGTGCAAGAACATGTCCTTTAATATTCTATTGGCTGTTGTCAGATTCTTATGGGGTTGTGTAGGGGTTATGTAGGGGTCATAGCTGACTCTATAGGCAAAAGAGGAAATGCAAATCCTAGGTGCTTGTCTGAGCTAATTTTATCAACCTTTTGTTTGTTGCTTATCTGAGTTTCTGTCTTGACTCAGTCTTTCTGAATGGATTACCAAATCTGCATTTCTAAAAGCTGCCCTCTTCAGTTTCTGCTTAGGGCAGGGAAACTGGGGCTAGTTTCTGAATAGGCTAGCCAATCTTTCTTAATAGGCGCAAAAATATCTGCTGGGGGCTATTAAGAAAGACTGAGCCTGCTTTCTCTCTTTTTTTAAAAAAAAATGTTTCTCCATTAGGGAAATATAATATTCTGCCTTTTTAATATTTCCCAAAATATTTCATTCTTCTGGGGGAGGGGGTGCTGACTTTCTACATAGCTTACTAAAGAAAAGCCATTCCCAATTTACCATAAAACGTAGGAATAAAACCAACTAATCAACCAATCAACAGAATTTGTTTAACACCATGGCCCAGTTTTAAGTGTCTTACAAAGGGCTTAAGAGGGCAGGGGAGATGGCAGCCCATCCACATTTCTGGGGAGATGCTGTTCCTCAGGGCAGGCACTGTGACAGAGAAGGCATAACTTTTCGACCAGCAAGATGACATTGTTTAATAGAAGGAACTTGGAGCATGCCCTCCCTGCCAGATCTGCTGGGACAAGCAAAACAATTGGAGACAGATAGAGAGAGAAAGGACAAGGGTTATCAGACCTATATGAAAAAAAATTGCCTTGGAAACCAAGGTTGATGGAATAAAGGTCATCTTCATTTAAGTATCTGTGGCACAGAAATTCCAAGGACAAGTCATTATTTTTCAAAGTATATACTGAATGTCTCTGTAAATAATTCATTTGTTCATTCCACACTACTGAGTGGGTTTGATGAAAACAATGTTTTTATACTTATTTCTATTAACAAAGCTGAAAGGAGAGGGTATTTGTTTTTTTTTCATTTGTTTTTTATTCTTAATAATTCTATATTTGGCAACAGCAGACTATTTCACTTTTTACAAGCAGGACAAATGAAATAGTAATGTTGATAGGCTTCGTTTATGGCCATAAAGAATAACTAGAAAGAAAACATTATGTTATGTGACAATCTTAGGGAGAATTTCTATAAAATGATGTACACATGGTATTTATCACCAGAAAGATTGTCAAATAGGTATAAAGGGACTTCAAATATATTATGTTAAAAATATAAACACCAAGCAGGGACTTTTATGGACTTGTAAAACAAGCTAGAATTGTTGAATTGAAATACATATCTTAATTCAAAAAAACTTTGAAGGTCAAAATACAGTTGAGACCAGGGATATTTTTTGTTGGGGTTGATGGATAAAAGTTTGGAAAAGTTACATGGCATTTTGTTCTCGTATATGGTGATGGCAGCAAGACTTATATATGCCCAATCTTGGCAGGACTCAACAATAACTGCAATGGAAGAGTGGTTGTTAAAACTGGAGATAGATAATGTCGTATCCCTCCCCATCTGTTGAAAGAGGGCTGTTCAATTTTGACATAGATGGCCTCTTTGACCTCTACTTCAAACAGTGGTCTCTCTGTCAAAAGTGTGGACTTTGCTGTTTTCAAAAGAGTGGCCTTTGTCTTTTGAATGCAGATGAACTGCTGAATCTTGTCCTGATGAGTTTGTTCTCCTATGTTGTGCCATGTTTATGAAGTGGTTGTTTTGTTTCCCCAATGTACAAATCTGCACATGGCTCACTGCATTGTACTGCATATACCACATTGCTTATGGTAGTTTGTCTGGGTGTTTTATCCTTGGGGGGACAATGAGGTGATGTGATGTGAGTGTTGTGAGACAAATGCTTGTCAAAAAGAGAAGATTACAGCCTCTCTCTTTTTCAATGAATCTGGGATGATCCATTGTTTGACTCCTCACTTTAATAGGCATAGATGGAATAGCTACAGTATAGCATCAAAGTTAGGGATCTGAGCTTGTACCCTCTTATTCAAAGGTGCTATTATCTGTGGAGAGGACAATTTACTTATGATCACCAGTAGACGTCAGGCAGGATGGCTTTAGCAAGATGCAGAAAGATGCATTACAGAGAAAGTTCTTTTCTAGAAGAAGGAGATATTAATTTGTAAACTCTACTGAGAACTAGTTAGCCCATTTGAACCTTTTCAAGGAAGCAACTATAGAGAGGGCAAGTTGATCGGCCTTTCTTCATGGAGAGAAAGGCAGATATCAATCCATTTGATGTTCACTTTTGTCTTTTCGGAGAAACAATATTGAATTTGACAAAAACCAGCCGTTTCCAGTTGAAAAGGTGCTATCTGGGAACTGTAGATAAACATGCATTCTAAGAAAATAGGCATAAAACAATGCAATTTTAACTGTTCCATAAAATGAATAGGATCAGTCGTGAAAGCATAATTTGCATATAATACCATGAAATCAACTCTGAAAATTAACTAGGACAAATTCCAGCCTGCTTTGGCAAAACATTTGAAGACAGAAGACAGGAAGTAAGTTTTTTATATATAAAAAGGAATGATTTATACATGTATAAACATATACTTAATGGCTGGCTAATGCAAGAAGATACCTGTCATCCAATCTTGGAAGGCCATCACACATCCAGTTGATCAAAAGTTTCCTGCCAGCTTTTTTTCAGTTACAAACTTAGATTCTCATTCAAGACTGTCAGCCCAAGTCTAGCAATTTGTTTCACACACCATGACTCACAGACAGCATAGAGTATTCATAAGCAGATGAAGACAACTACTATTTGAAACCATGCTGCTCCCAACTTAGATGTATCACTAAGTCTTCAAGATTAATAACCTTAAACAGACCTATTTTCCATGAAGATATCCAGTGCTTTTTTAAAGTCACCCAAATTAGTGATGACTATCATGCCTTGCTTCAATGATTCTAAGATCAATGCAAGCAGGAATGACTTCATGATAGCTCTTCAACCTTATTGACAAAGCCACAATGGAAGTGACAGCAGGTGGGATCAGCAGCAACAAGAGAAACCAACTCATATTGGAGAAAGAATTCCAAATCAATCCTGAAAGAAGACAATTTCTGCATTAATGCCCCACACATACACACACACACACACACACACACACCTAAATGAACAATGGCCATTAGGTGTAACATAATGAGAAGACATCATATCTAGATTACTGTAACGTGCTCTACATGGGGCTGCCCTTGAAAAACATTCAGAAACTTCAGCTGGTCCAGAATGCGGCCGTGAGGGTGATTATGGATGTATCCCTATACACCCATGTAACACCACTCCTGTGCACTGGCTCCCAGTTGGCTTCCGGGTGTAATTCAAGGTGCTGGTTATGACCTTTAAACCCCTACATGGCTTAGGACTGGGTTATTTCCAAGACTGCCTTCTACCACTGTATGCCTCGCAGTGCCCCGTTAGCTAAACAGAGTTGGCCTCCTACAGGTCCTGTCAGTTAAACAATGTTGGCTGGCGGGCCCACGGGGGAGAGCCTTCTCTGTGGCGGTACCGACCCTCTGGAACCAATTGCCCCCGGGGATCCAGATCATTCCCGACCTGTTGACCTTCCGCTGAGCTGTTAAGACCTGGCTGTGCCAATGGGCTTGGGGCTAAGAATGCTACCTGAGGAGAGAGTTTAAAGAGTTTTTAAGGGTATTTTATTGGAACTGCTTTTGTTTTAATATTGTTTTTCGAATGTATGTGGATATTAATTGGTTTTATGCTTTTTTATAAACTGATAGCTAAGCCGCCCAGAGTCCTTCGGGAGTAGGGCAGCCTATAAGTATCATAAATAAATAAATAAATATCATATCATATCAGAACATATCAAAAAGCACTCTGGAAGTTATTTGGAAAGAACACTGAGCTTTCACAAGTAGATCAGGAACTTCTGACCTCATCAAACCAAAATTGCAGAGGTCTTTGATGGTCCCAGTATTGAAAGAGGAGTTCCTCACTTTAGAAGTGCACATATGACCCAAAAACACATGCAACACAAACAATGGCACATGAGCAGCATGAATTTTGAAAATGATAAAGAAATAAGTGAACTTAAATGGGTCAAAAGAAAAAGTGTTTCCATTGCATCTGAAGTTTCTTAAGCTCAGATTCATTAAACTGAGAGTTTAAAATTCTCAACGATGGTCCCATGGCCTCATTGGATGTCAAAGATACAACTGAGGGGCACCTTAAAAATGTAAACTTTGAATTCTTATGACTAAGTCATTACAGGTAGACACACACACTATAGAAGAAATGTTATTTTATTTGTAAATTAAATTTCATTCTTCTATAAATGACTCCAGAACTAACATACACTATTTTGGATATCTAAATTTTAACGGGTTAATAGATTTTTAAGCCTCAGTTAAAAAACATTACATTGTTTGAAAGCCTGTATGAAGTATGAGGTATTTTTAATAAAAACAAAAACAAAGCAGAGGTATGGGACAATTGCAAGTAAGTAGTTTGATTGATCAATGAGAGGTAACAACAGTCCTTCCATAGGATATCAGAGAAGTGCATACCATGAGCCATTCTAAAATTCATAATAGATCAATCACTTTGTCAGTAAAAAGAGAATGTCATCCAAAAATAAGCAAGACAGGGATGACTACATAAAGTAAAATTTCTAGCTGGAGAGTTAATTAGAAATATTACTCAGTGTGGTGACGAATTAATCATATTGCAGAATGTGTCATTAGCTAATAAAGTACTGGTACACAGCAAGATGAACAAAAATTTTCTGGTAAAATATAAGTCATGTTGCTGAAAAACTTTGATCCTAATTTGAGAGACTTTTACATTCTAAAACATTGCCAAAGCAGAAATTAATAGCTAGATCACACAGTTGCAAAGGCTGATTCTTTCTGTTTGTATTGCTATAGTAAAAATATTTGGAAGCAAAGTAGAACAAGATATATTTTTAAAAGTTCCTTCTTTCACAGTATCAGTAGCTGACCGATTCATGAAGATGCTGCTACAGTGTTGGGTCAATAAAAGGATTTGTTTCATCAGTGGAAAAGTAAACAGTGGTATTGTAATAATACATTGCCTCCTACTTTCAAGTACATTCGTTACAAAAGCAGTTGTACAGGAGTTGAAACTGTGTTAGAAAAAATCATGAAAATGGTGAACTATATTAAAAGTAGCTCCATTCATGTTAGCTCCTGAAGAAATCGGAACAATTCATTTGAATTTTCTCCTCCAAACAAAAGGCAGATAGCTCAGAAAAATAGTGCTGTCATGAATACCTAACCTGAAGAATGAGATGCTTACTTTCTTTACTCTTCAGCACCAAGAAGAATTTGGTGAGTCATTGGCAGATGATATTTGGTCTGCCAAGTTATATTACTTAGTGGATAATCCTTCAACATTTCAAGAAGATAATCACTGGCATGCAAGGCAAAGCTAGATGGGTCTTACCATTTTTTTCCCCCAGACAATTGAATTATCTGAAACAGAATATATACCATGATTGCAATTTGAAATTAAAGGAAATGGAAGTGGCTCTGGATGACTTTTGGATGCAAGTGGAAAATTAATAACCAAAATAAGCGCAAAATAAGCCTCTCTTGCAACTTCCAACATCTTATCTGTATGAGTTTGGGGTTTTCTGTACTCATAAATATAAAAAAAAAAATGACACAGAGGAAGAGATTACAAATAGGTAAGGAACAAATTAATGGTTTTTGTCCATATATTGACAGAAAGGGCATCCGGCCAGTAAATGCTCAACCCCATCGAGTCGCCCCAAATCTATCCCAAATTAAGGGATTACAGGGTTATAAAAAGGGAGAGTTTTATTGCTTAATATCAAGAGTGTGCAAATCTCACGTATCCCGTATACTGCACTGGTTGTTAAAGGAGAAGTTACATCAGAATAAATTTCTGATTGATTGTTGTTTCATAGTCATTTAAAAATGTAAATATTGCAATTAAAGAATCTTCTGAAAATAAAGAGTTTTCTTAGGCTTAGCTTTAGAGCCCTATACCTTCCAGAGTTATAGATATATTTATCTATATATATAATATCGGATGTGTCTGTGTGTGTGTGTATGTTCCAGCATAACTTTGGAACGGTTGGACCAATTTCCACCAAACTTGATACACAGATGACTTACCCTTACAAACACTGTGGGGGGTAAGACACCCCTAATGCCCATTGGTGAGGGTCTTTGTACCTTAAAAATAATGGAGTCACAGTACTGCACAATGGGGCTCCCTCTGACTCGTGATGCTGTGTGAGAGACCAGCATGAGACACATAAAACTACTAATAGCATGAGACATAGAGCTACTAACGTCAGTCCTGACTATAGCATTGCGAGAAATAAATACCCAGGCGATGCCGGGTTATCGGCGAGTTGATATATAAAGGGAGAACTTTTGTTCCAGACGAATTGAGCTGAATTTGCACCACATTGGACCATAACGTAGTTTAACTGAATTGAGTGGTACAAATTTGGATACCCTGATTTACAAAATTTAGGTAATAATTCAGCAAATTGTATGAACCTGGCTTAGTTGGTTACTTATTTGTTAGTTTGTTTACTAAATTTATATTCCAGCTTTCATCTGGGTGCTCAAGGCATTCTTTCCTCCAATTTTTTCCCTGCAATAATAACCCTATGATTTAGGCTATGCTGCAAAACAATGAGTGGCTCAAAATCACCCAGTGAGCATCCATGGCTGAAGGCAGACAAGACTGTCTAAACCAGGGGTGTCAAACTCAATTTCATTGAGAGCCACATCAGGGTTGTGTTTGACCTTGGTGGACCAGGGGGCGTGGCCAGGATGGGTGTGGCCAGCTCAATGTCATTCATGTCGCAACAGCCTCCTCAGCCCTTTGCCAGTGAAAACGGAGGCTCAGGGGCTCCGTTTTCACTGGCAGAGGGCTGCAGGAGGCCATTGCGGACAAAAACGGAGCTTGTGGGGGCCACGCACAGCCCTCCTGAGCTCCATTTTTGCTGGCACAGGCAACGTGGGCCGGTCCTTTGCTGTTTCCAGGGCGGCCCCGCAGGTCAGATCAAAGCACTCCGCGGGTCGGATTTGGCCCGCGGGCCTTGAGTTTGACACCCTTGGTCTAAACCCATTGTATTCCAACTCTTAAAACTACTGTATTACCTTAGCTACTATCAACTATAATTCACTCAATAAACCACAGTTTAATGCAACAGGAAAATCAAATCCCAGAGTTTTGTGCAAAGGGAATTTCTATGCACTGAATGGCGAGTCATGTGAGTTTTCATTTGTCCCACACTGTCTTTTCCATAAGCTCGCAGCTGCACAACTAGAGTGAATTGGAGGTTCATTTTTTTTTTTCTTCTGCTTTGTATGAATCTGCTTTGGCAGCTTCACATTTTTCCTCAGTGTAAGATTCTTTCACCCCTAATTATAAAGCAATACGAAAAATTAAGAAATTAATAGTATAAGAAGTGTTTTTGGCAGACTTCAGAGACAACAATAGACTATTATTTTGTTGCTGAATTGGCCAAGATTTTCATTAAGCGGCTTCACTAACTAATTTCGTCAAATAAGGGTAATATAGATATATGATACATGTAAAATACACTATAATGGGGTTTATATGCTTTAGATCAAGGATCTTCAAACTTGGCAAGTTTAAGACTTGTGGACTTCA
>JANHJO010001008.1:0-12137 GCA_032468235.1 Pseudoxyrhopus heterurus | reverse complement strand
TTCATAGTCATGGAAATAAAGAAAACTCTTTGAATGAGAAGGTGTGTCCAAACTTTTGGTCTGTACTGTATGTATACACACACACCGTGTTTCCCCGAAAATAAGACCAGGTCTTACAGTATATTAATTTTTGCTCCAAAAGATGCATTAGGGCTTATTTTTGGTTAGGTCTCATTTTCAGGAGAATATGATACTAAATGTGTGTCTGGCTGATGATCTTAACTAGGGCTTATTTTGGGGTAGAACTTATATTATGAGCATCCTGAAAAATCATACTAGGCTTATTTTCCATTTGGGTCTGAATACTGTATGAAAATAAAACCTTGCAGATTAGAAAAGTTCTAATGCTACAGTCATGAAAGTCAAAACACTCAGTCATAATCTACAAGTATAAATAAACACGATGTAACACACTAAGGACATTAAATTTGGATGAGATACTAAAATTATTTTACTTATTTTATACATGTGCAAAATGACAATGCACCTGCAGAAAGATATAAATGGATAGATTTTGCCCATTTGCATTTAAAGTCCACTAAAACAAGGTATGCTAAATCAAAGTTGTACTATTACTAGAATAAACAGAATCAAGAAAATGCTTAACTATACATGACAGTGTTTGCCATCAGACTGAACTATAATAAATGAAGTAAAGGCTGAAGAATGTTTCATAACTTAGATGTGACACGGAGAAGTCAGGTACAAGGCAGATAAACAAACAAATAAATAACACAAGTGTTAATTTGACAGTGTCCATGAGTAAAGTACTTATCCATCATTGTTCACTAGACAAGCAAGAGATGCTGAGATGCGGTTCTATAGTCATCTCCAATAATGGTGACATTTAAACCATCCTGCACTAGCTGATAATCTGCCCCTTTCTGAGTTTTAACATTATAAAGACTGAATGTTCAATGGTGACCCAGTAAGAGTTCAAAGTTGAAAACACATGAGCTTTCATTGTCCTTCATGCACAAATGCATACATGTATGTATATGTGTGGGAAGGGATACTGGATACTGAACACAGTGAAGTGCAATTGATTCTTTTTTTTTGTCTTTGAATTCAGGGATCATAACTATCCAAATCCAGATTATACTTGGTACCATGGATAAGGGGAGTAAACCAAGGACAAATTAGATTATAAATTAAGGTGGTGTTCTTTAACTGCAATTTAAACCATAGTACTTGTTGGGACAATATGCTAAACTCAACCACAGTATATTTCCTTATTTAAGGAACAAGATTTGCCTTCAGGTGTAACATCCTTCTACATATGATAAAGGCTCCAGCTGCAACTATTAAATATTGCGTCTGCCTGTAATAAAACCTTTCTAATGCATGATTTAATTATGGAGGAGAAGACAGACCTGCCTTGTATTACTGAAACTTGGGTGGGGAAGATAAACAGGAGTTCCTCTTTTGGAAACCTGCCTCTGTAGGTTTGAGGTTTTGCATTAGCCAAAGGGTTAGGGTTAGGATTAGTCAAAGCAAGGAGGGGGTTGCTGTTGGCATCCATAATATTCTGCTGGCATCAAGAGGTCCTGCTCTGCAGATAAATAGATATGAGACTTTGTGCATTTGGACAAGAGGGGCCATTTGGCTTGGCGGCTCTTATATTGCTACTCCTAATTGTACAGCAGCGTCCATGCTAATCAACCTGAGTTTTTCCAACTGGTGGAGTTTTCCCAACTAGTACAACATGCTTTCCCTTTGTAAAGGATCTAGAGCAGTCCAAGAGTTCATGGATCCCAGGACAACTATAAACCTGATCCAACTTATTGAGCATTAATGTATACGAAGGCAGATGTGACATAATTTGAAAATGAGAGGCACGGATCTTTGCTCCTTATCATGGCCCATCAATTCTGTTTCATCTAGGGTTCAAACATCTATTGCAGTTAATTGGTTTATTGAAGAGCTCAGGAAGATAAAGAAGTGAAGGAAACATCTAGAACACCACTGGTTCTAGAGCATCAAGTACGACCAGATATTTGTATGAGCTCAGGTTTGAGCCCGAACAGTAGCACTGGTCAAAGCTGTCCAGTGGCCTTTTAGTCTCATTCCATTTTAGGAAAAAATATGTGCCAAGACCACCTGAAAGTCTATTGTGAATTCTCATAGCATTTGACAGATAAAACTGCCCATATTCTAGAGGAGCTGGACTCTCCCTGGATAACATCAATGGAGATGACTGGGACCACATCTTGTAAAATGATCTGAGATTATTTTGAGTTTTTATGTCCCAAGGAAGTAGATGGGTCTCTTTGCAGTTTTAGCTCAGCTGCTTCTTAGTGGGATTAGGGATTTCCGCAAAGACTTCTAATTTGCTTTATTGAGTATACTGAGGTTTCTGTGCTGCACAGACCACAAAAAAAGTAAAATAATTGGTTTTTGGTTTAATAAAGACTCAAGCAACCATTATGCAAACAACCAGCTGCAATTTCCCCATTATCAGTGAAGAGAACCAATGTCTTAGAATTGCGAGAAAGTAAGTTTCTATGTAATATATCCAGGCTTGCAAGAAAAATTGTAATATATTCTAACATATATTAGTTCTAAATTAGTAATAATTCTAGTAGTTATTCCTTTAATTTTAATAAATCTTACTTAAAAGAATTTGTAAGAATTATACTTGGAAGGAAAAAAAAAAGGTTTGGTTTAGAGAGCTGCAAAAAGCCTGACAAAATGGATACACAGGGTTATATCACCTGTCTACTGAAGAAAATGCACGATGAGCAGTAAACAATTAAAGTGAAACAGTTCAAAAGTAGTCTCTCCCCCCCTTTGTATGTGTGTGCATGTATCATTTATTTGATTTATGTAAACTGGAATTAAAATCTCTGGAAGAAAAGTTGGCAGTCTCGTATATGCTGCTTATAACATTTTGACAGCTGGAAATGAGGAAGACTTAACAAATCTCATGTGAAAGATGAAAGGAGACAACAAAAAGTCAGATACTGCTCAGTATTTTAAAAAAACCTGAGATTATGCCATTGGTGCTAATACAATGGAAATAGGTGGAGAAGATTTATTTTCATAGGGAGAGTGAGGATAATTTTAGCCATGAAATGAGATGCCTACTACTTGAAAGGAAGTCGAGGACAAATCTAAACAGATTATTAAAGTACAGAGGTATCAAAATGATAACAAGTTAGTACGGTTCAGTTAAGATTCTCCCAGATTCTCCCAACTTTTACATCTTACTGTAAAAGTTGGACCACCAGAAAAGCTGAATGAAAAAATAAATGACGTATTTGAATTGTGCTGGAGAAAAATATTGTAAATATCTTGTTGACAAGAAGAATCAATTATTCATAATCACATGGAATACAGTCGGCCTGCTCACCAGAAGCATTATTAATGAAGCTAAAATTCACAGTAAATGTTTTGATGCAAAAGCAATACTCTCTGGAGAAAACCCTGATGCTTAAAAAAAAAACCAAGACCATCAGAAAATCAAAGTGACCAAGTACCATCACTGATGAAACAAGAAGGACCTTACAAGAACTCAAACACGCAATTACTGATAGACAATCCTGGTAAAATGAGGTCCACTGGATCACAAAAAAAGTCAGAAGTGATTGTAAATTACTTATGCAAGATTTTTCTGACTGTTCCAACATCTATAATCAAAGTGTACAAAGTTAGCACCCACCCCACTCCTAGAAGAATGAAATATTTTGAGAAGTATTAAAAAAGGCAGGATAAAAAAATTTCCCTAAAAGAGAAATAAAAATCTTAGGGGAAACAGAAACTCAGAGCACCAGCTCCCTACCCCCAAGCAGATACTATGCTGAGGCCAGCTTTCAGAATTGCAGATTTGGTAATCCATTACTCCCTGCAAGGTCTGAACAAAGGTAGGGTTACCCCTCAGCCATAATAGGAATTGCCCAACAAGCCCCTTCATTACATCAGCCCAAACTTCAACCAAATTTAGCTCAGACAAACTCCTAGGATTTGTACATTGCCCCACGGGAGTCCGACAACAGCCAATAGAATGCACATTCTTGCACAGGAACAGGAAGTTGTGTATAATGTATCTTGTAAAGGCTGAGCCTAGTAAATAGGAACCAGCATTTCATAAGCTGGAGAAAGCTGTTATGTAAACTTATCTATGTAAACTTATCTGAGGAACCTACCAAGGATCCATTAATTGGAAATAGTGGGAAGGAGGAATCTTAAAGTTTTCTATCTCTGGAATATGTTTTCCCCAATTTCTATTCTATTCTAGAGTCTTGAGATTTCCTAGTAGTCTCTCAGGTATATTACAAAATATGTGAGAACCCAATTTTACAATAACTATTATTACCAAGTCATGCCTCATTTTTGTAAGTTTTATTTTAGCACGCTAACAAAGGCATAGCTAGACAGAAAACATTAAATTACTCATCTCTCAGTTTCTGGGTGAAATCAATAATTATTCAGAGAAGAGATGGGTTTTTCCCTGCATGTAACAGGTTTGGGCATTTTTAATTTTAATGAGTATTTAACCCCTGACAAGGGCTCTTGTTTTAAAAACCCTTACAGCTCCTTACATTTCAAGATTTAGCAATATAAAAGAATAAATAAATGGAATAACCCAAGGATTCTTCACACAGTTATCTTTCATTAATAAGACTTAGTATTAATGGCATCGTCTTCTTCTAATGTGGTTACATTCAAATATATAAATTTGTAGTATTTACATAAGAGTGACTAAATTTAACTCTGAAGAGAGTACCTGTGTTTGGTTTGGTGGCAGCAGTGCCTCAGACAGAAGGTCCATACAGAGAGTAGTAAGGACAGCTGAGAAGATTATAGGAAGCTCACTTCCCATTATTCAGGATATTGCTTATAAGCACTATGTGCTTAGAGCTCAAAGCATTGTTAGAGACCCCACATACCCACTTCACGGTCTGTTTCTGTTGCCCCCCTCTGGGAGGAGATTTCAAAATATTTCTAGCAGGACTTCCAGATTGTTTAACAACTTTGTTCTCAATGCCATCTGTCTGGTAAACTTGCATGATTTGTTTCTCTTGCCATGTGCATGTATACATCTGAACTAGAACGTGTTGTTTCTCCATGTCATATAATATATGTGTGTACATGATCATTCATTCATTCATTCATTTTGTCATGTTTATATTAGAGGTGGAGACTCTTTAAGAGCTGTATGCAATGTAATTTCATTTTAATGTATGCAAATTACTGTACAAAGTGACAATAAAATTACTCTAAGTCTAAATCTAAGACTGGTTCTCACACAACCATCACAACATTCCAACAGTCATGTAATCAGAATTTGGATGCTTGGCAACCAGAATCTATTTACACTGGTTGCAGTATCCTAGGATCACATGATCACCATTTACAATTTTTCCAGCCATCTTCCAACAAGCAATGGAAGCAGCCAGTTTTGCTTAACGGCCATCTTATTCTCTCAATAACTGAAGTGATTCACTTAACCCATGACAAAAAAAGGTCATAAAATTGGGTGTGAATCACTTAACCACCTTCCTTAGTAACAGAAATTCTGGTCCCAATTCTGGTAAGTCAAAAACTACTTGTACTATTGGAAATAAAGCCCAGAGAAACAAGTATTCTTTCAATATTACAGTTCAGGATATATTATAAGCACCAGATTGACTTTTTCATCCAGAACTTGGATGGATATACTTTAGTTTAGAAGGGGGAAAATCTGCATATTGCATCAATGTTTTTGTTGTATGACAAATGTTTTAGTCTTGAGCTGATAACTTAACGTTAAAGTCTCCGCTATATTGTAAGTTATATTTTTAAAATGTTAATAAAATCTAGAAAAGCAAAGCAAACCTTGAAAAAAGACTACTGGGCTTCTAATTTCTCCCTTTTTATACGTCTGCCAATTTGCAACGTAAACTTCCAGAAACTTTTAAGTTGTGTGGACTTCAATTCCCAGCGCCTCATGCTGGCTGGGGAATCCTGGGAGTTTAAAATCCACAGATCCTTTAAAAATGCTGAAATTGAAAAACATCGTTGTAAACGTTTAGGCCCCTTAGAATCCAGGCTGTAAGCCACCATATTAGCCCCGCTTCGTGATGTAAAGTTTGCCACACTCCTGTCAACTCAACGTCACATTCTCCGTCCCATAGACGAAGTTGGGCTTCCACGCATGCCCAAACTACGTTTCCTAAGCAACCGCGTCTTTGAACTTATTCAAGCCTACAGGGACCTAAAGAGCAGATGCGCTAGTTCCCGTTTCCCCCTCGGCCGCTCCGCCCAGGCTACGGAAGCCGTTGGCAGCCAGGCAGTGAACGAGGAACGACTTTTCGACGCACGCGCGCTTGCCTAGCCTAGCTTCATGTTAGAAGGGGTGTGGGTGAAAATGAAGGAAAAAAAAAAAAGCGAATGGTGAGCGGAAGCGGAAGCGGAAGCGGTGTGTGGCGAGACCAAGCGGTTTAATTACACCCGCCCCTCCACCTTTTTTTTTTTTTTCATGTTAGTCGCGTTTCCCTCTTTCCGGCCTCCTCGCGCCCAGAGTGCCTGTTATTGGAGGCGTAACCGTCGCCCTCGCGCCCCCCTCCCACCAGAGACAGCGGCCTAACCGTCGATTCCGCCGCCGCCGCCGCCCTTTTCCGCTGCAGCCCCGCCCCTTCGCCCGAACGGTACCGTGGCCTTTGGCGCCGAGTCCAGGTCAGGGCGGCCGCCGCTATGTCCGACAAGGAGTTCATGTGGGCGCTCAAAAACGGCGACCTGGACGAGGTGAAAGACTACGTGGGCAAGGTAAGGTGGGAGAAGCCGGGCTGGGGATAGTTTGTCCTTTTTGAGGCGGCCGGTGCGGGGGGTCTCTCTCTCTCACACACACATACACACAAACACACAACCATTCCGGGCGGCGTTTTCCCTTCATAGACGGCCCAGGTGGGACTCGGGCCTGCCTGGAGGCGCCTTCTGCACGGGCGAGGCCTCCTTAGTGGCCCACCGTTTTTCTCGTGCTCGTGAGGGTCTTACGTCATTTGGGGGGGGCGCTGAATCTTAGCAGTGATTTCACTTGGAGGGCCCTCATCCACAATAAGCTCCCCTAGAAGAGGCGGCCTTGAAAGATGGTCGCGCGGCTCCAGGGAAAACGGCCGGTCCACGCCCACCTTCCTTCCTTCGGCTCCGTTGAGGTGTGTCGGCTGTCATTCACACGCTACCGGTATTAACCAGGGTCTTCAAAGGCTGGTTCCGTTGGTTGGTCTCATAGTGCCTTGGGCAGGACTATTAGCGCATCCCTACTCTCTTTTTTTAATTGGGGCTGCGAAGAGCCACACCCTTGTTCTAAATTACAATTCATTTGCAGGCATGCCTGTCTCCTGATTTGTATTTGAATCGTGTACTAGGCACTGAATCCAGAATAAGCACCGAGTCCCCCCCCCCCAAAAAAAAACAAAAAGTAACCAAAATGAAAAAGACAGGCTCTGTTACGTTTGTTACTTTAATGAATTGAAAGTGATGAAGTAGAAATCGGAGAAGAGAAAAAAAAGGATTAAAACGTCAGTTCGTTTAGAGAATATGGGTAGCTAAAGAGCGCTAAGGGTTAAATTAATATTTAATTAAAAAAGAGTTGGCAATGCATTTGCTATGTGATAGAACAACGTTTTTATTTTCTGTTTGTCTTACAATCTTCATTGAACCCAAAATCTGATTAGCGGACGGGAAGGAGCAGAATGGAATGTACTGTTCAATAGCAAGACAGAAGACAACATATTAGATTCCACTACTGTGTTTCTTTTCTGTTTGTGGTGACCAAACCAATCTGCACGGATTTTAATTTGCGTCAAGCAGTATTGAGAATAATGTAGCTGAGTCAGAAAACAGTTTTCTAATTAGAAAAAGATAGTTGAAAGAGTTGCTGATTTTCCACCTGTAGCTTCGAAACTTTGAATAGCCTTGGACTATTTCCCAACTCCAAGCGTTTATCAGTGAAATTGCATTGTTAAGTCCTTCTAGCTATTAACTCATGAGAGAAACTTGTTTTTTTTTTTTAAAGTACTTTGAACTTCAGAATTGCTGTTTATTGAAAGGTTATCTACCTGTAGGACAATTGAGGCTGGATAAGGCAAGGCTTTGTGTTTTAAAATGGATGGGAGACAGTAATGTTTCATCAAAGTTAGGATCAAACATTATCTACTCTGTACAAATTATCCTGATTTTGTAGGATGGAATAGAGAAAGGCTTATCTTGCTTGGGTAGAAAAAATAGAATGGGAAACCCTTGCCTTTCCTAGGCATAATTTCTCCAATTTAAGATTATTTTTCATATTGAAAATTAGAGAATTGGGAGCAAAAATAGCATACAGAAATAGGATTTTTTTTTTTTTTATAGTTTTGTTTAAACACAAATTTTGCTCGGTAATGTGATTGGAGTATTTCTCCAATCCATTTTCCAAGAAGATGGAAAAAGTACATACTACATGATGTCAGAAAATACCCTGGAGCAATAGGAATAGTATTGGAATGAGTACTGCAGTTTTATATTTATTAATCAATAAAATTTATTGCCTGTCCATATTACCACAGAATAACACTGAGCTATATATAACCTAAAATATCAATTTGAATGATGTTATGTGCATCTTCTATCGTGTAATTATAACCCTATTGCAACACTACATTCCAATGCAGAAGTGTTGTTCTCACTGTTAATGGGTCAACTGTGGGCTTTTTAAATCTGGAGATAGGAGTCACATGCAGCATTAAAAAGTTAATACACTCTACTTGTCCCACAAATTGCCTAAAGAAAAGGAGATGAAATTTCCATTTCCATATGGAATTCTTAATTCCTTATTTAAGATGAATGTTATAAAACATAATGGTAAAATAGTGAGCTTGTCTAAAACACTACATTTTAAAATTATGTGGTTAGATAAATTAATGTAATTCTCTATACCTAGGTCTCTGCCAGTTCTAGACCTTAAATGAAATGTAAAGAAATTGATCTGAAGAGAATTATAGTGATAGTTACAAGCATACTTCAATTACTTGGGTTTTTTTAATGGAATATGAGCAGCCTGAGAAAGAGAAGTCAGAATTAGAATTTGATGGCATTTTCTAATTGCTTGATATCCTGTCATACAGAGGAGGATAAAAGTTTGTTCTTTGCTCCCTGAGCAGACAAGACCTAGATCTATAGGGTTTGCAAAACAATAAATTTAGGTTGAATGTTAGGAGAAATTAGGAGATAGTAAGCAACAGAATCAATTAGTTAGATGAATATGCTGTCTTTTGCTGAAGGTATTCAAATAGCCTTTGAAGATGGACAGTCTTTAGTGTACTTTAGCATAGAATTGTTTGCGCAGAGAAATATGAACTAGAGTGTATATCTTCAAATATAACACATACATTTATGTGAGTTCTGTAGAAATATTTCTCTGGCAGAACAGTACATATCTTCCTATATGTTATTAGTTTCTTAAAAACTCTTGTTTTCATAGATTTATTGTTTCCTAAAGTGGCACTTATCATTTTAACAAAGTTCCTAAAAACCATAGTAATAATAAATATTTTATAAAATTAATAAAATAAACTGAAATAAAAAAATACAATGGCAAGATCATGAATATGTTCTCCAAAAATAAAGTGAAATAATAATAAAAAATTACAATGGCAAGATCACAAATATGTTCTCCAGAATAATTCTGTTTTTAATACCGTAGCCTTCTAAAGGTCCATAGGGAGGTAGGTCAGTCTGATCACCATTGGGAAATTATTCCATGGCTGAACTATCTAATCTTGACTCTCGTTACACTCTGGAAGTGTAAAATCACAACTGGCTGTTAACAAAAGATATGAAAGGTTGGGCTGATGTAATTGGGTAAAGGCAATACTGTAGATATCCATGAAGGACTTGATAGGTTAATGCAAGAACCTTAAATTATACTCAAACTTATCAGTGACCACTGCAGGCACACAGAATTGGTGTTATATGTTCTCAGCAATATTCTTCAAAGGCTGCCCTATTCAAAGTATATTGCAGTACTCCAATTGGGTGGTAATGGGACATGAATCATTGTAGCTAGGTCCGCCTGCGTCAGATAAAGCTATCCTCACTTAACAACTGCTTAGGACTATTTGAAGTTACAATGGGGCTGAAAAAATTATAACCAATCCTCATACTTAACAGTTGCAGCATTCCTGTAGTCATGTAATTGAGATTTAGAACTTTGCAATTGGCAGGTGTTTATGTCACGTGATCCCCATTTGTGTGTTTCAGTACCAGCTTCTGATAAGCAGTCAGTAGAGAAGCTGGTCACAAGTCACAATCACATGATGTCTTGTTTAATGACTGTAGCAGAAGTAAGATTGTAAGTCTGTCTCAGTCACCTGTTGTCCACTTAGCAATCTTGTTGCTTAGCAACAGAGTTGCCGGTCCCAATTGTTATGTGAGGACTATCTGTAGGGGAGTAATTGATCACCAGATGAATCTGGACAAAAGTCCCCTAGCCATAGCTTTCATCCGCTGTTTTCTCCAGCTGGAGTTGTTTGTCCTAGACAAACCTGCTCTTTCAAAAAGCATGCCTTCCCCTTTAGCACTGCAATTGATAGAAAATCCCGGGGTATTAATAGTAACTACATCTTATTAGGGTTTAGTTTGGTCTGTATCTCCCATTCAGACACCTATATATTCCAAATATTAAAACTGGACACTGACATCATCCCCTTACAGTCTGAACTTTTGTTATGAATGTGGATGTTATCAGCATATTGATACCTCAAATTATATTATCTCACCCAAATGGATATGAAATTGAAGAGGAATTGTAGTTTTATGTTCTTTTGGTACTATTAACTAGTCTCAATGAGATACATTGTAATACATTATGTTAGCATAGGCTCTCTGAAGTTTTACTTAGCGGCATTGACTCTTAATATGTAGCTTTGCTGATATCTTATTCAGTAGTAGCTGCTGTTCTTTCCAATAGTTTTCTCCAAGCATCCGACTCCTCCAAATACTCTTTCTGAGAGCAGTGCTTTGTGCAGTTATATACTAGGACAATGCAAAGACCACTCAGTTAGATGACCATTCCCCTTCTACATTTTTGTCTTTTAAAACCTTAGAATTTTATATTTTTGACAAGTAAAATGATTATGGTTGCAGTATGTATGCAGTCCCATCCTTGCCACTTTTAAAAGCCCTTTTAAGACATATTTTATATCAAAATAATTTAAGATTAATCCCATTCAAACTTTTTGCTTCTAAAAACAAACTTTTGTTACCATGTACTAAGTTACTGTGTGGAAAAAAGGGTTAATATTGATTTTAAAAGAGCCTTTAAATAGATTGAATGAGAGAAAGTGTATTATTGTATTGCTTTATAGGGTGTCATCACACTAAAAAGTATGCATATAGCAACCTCAAGGGATGAAGGCATTTGTACTGATGAATATTTTGTAATATTTTGATTGAATTCAGTTTTCAGAAAATAATTTACTGGAACAATAGGGAAAATGCAAAAGCCAGAGTCAAAAGCAAAGATATCTGGCTTTGTTTAATAATCACAAGGAAAAGTAATAAGCATTTTAAATTATAAACTTACTGTCACACAATTAAATGATTTATCAGTCCATTTATTCATTGTGCTTTTTAATGGACTGATCCCAGAGTGCACTGAATGGATTAAGACAAACATTTAATTCCCTATTACAGTTTGAGATGGCAACTGAACAGAAGAATTTAAATGATTATACTTTATCAAGGTTATTATTTGGGATATGAAGCAGAGCATCTACATTATCTGTAATCCTTTGAATTCCTATAAAAAGTATGTTTATCAGTTCTAGAACTTTGAGTCAAGAAAAAGTAATCAGCATTACTGCTTCAGTGAGCTTTAGTTCTGTCCTCTGTTAATGAAGGAGCACACTGAAAAGGATATTGTAAGGAAATGCTATGTTCTTAGAAAGTGGCTATTGTTTGACATTAGAGCAGGGTGTCAAACTCAAGGCCCACGGGGTGCTTAGATCTGGCCAGCAGACCCACCCTGGAAACAGCAAAGGACCGCCCCGCGGTGTATCTGCCAGCAAAAACAGAGCTCGGGAGGGCCTTGTGTGGCCTGCCCAGGCTCCATTTTAACAGAGAGTTGCAGGAGGCTGCTGCGGCCAAAAATGGGAGTCTCGATGAGTGACATGGAGCAG
>JANHJO010001007.1:463445-474833 GCA_032468235.1 Pseudoxyrhopus heterurus | reverse complement strand
TACTTGTCCCAGCTTCTGCCAACCTAGCAGTTCGAAAGCATGTAAAAATGCAAGTAGAAAAACAGGGACCACCTTTGATGGGAAGGTAACAGCGTTCTGTGCGCCTTCGGCATTTAGTCATGCCGGCCACATGACCACATGTCAGCGCTGGCTCTTCGGCTTTGAAATGGAGATGAGCACCGCCCCCTAGAGTCAGGAACGCTGGCTCTTCGGCTTTGAAATGGAGAGCGCTGGCTCTTCGGCTTTGAAATGGAGATGAGCACCGCCCCCTAGAGTCGGGAACGACTAGCATGAATGTGCGAGGGGAATCTTTACCTTTATCCATTCTTCATTAGAGGTTGTAAAGAAAGACTTAACTGCAGTTTGTTGAATTTCTAGCATCACTAGAGATGCGATGATTTCCCAATTATTTAAAACCTGCCACATCTTTCAGCAACTTGTTTATTTGTGTCTTACCCCTGTGTTAATTAAGCACAAATGTCTCTTTGATAAAATATTGAAGAAAAACACATTCTTTTTCTCCCTGCCAAATTATATCTTTGCATCCTTAATAAAAGCACCCAGAAAAGGCATTTTGACACAATCATTTGCTTATTACATTTCTAAATTGCTACAGCAAACACAGCTTCTGACCATGTGCACAATTTGTTTCTCTTAAAAAGAGAAGACAATTCTCCAGGGAAAATGCTTGATAAAGATTGACAGGGTGATGGTTACTAGACTCTTTTCTGAACATTGTGCTTATGCAATGTAGTCACGGTAGCAGAAGGTGGTGTCATGAATTTTGTTATTCTGAAATTATTATTCCCCCTTTTTAAATGTTTGGAATTAAGGAATATTAGAAATTCGTAAAAAAAAAAAAAAAGTCCCCCGAGCTGCCATATGAAGTAGAAATCCAGTAGATTAAGGAAATCCAGTGCAAGAGATTCTTATATATTTTATTAAAGAGTGTTAATATATACATACTATACAATCCTCCTTCTTTCCCTAGGTTCAGGCTGCATTGCAATGATTTTTGCCTTGTAAAAAATGTTCTCCACACCACTGCAGAAGAAAGATTGCAGAGGTACATATAATGGTTTAAAAGACATAATAGTCATGTTGGCCTATTCTAGACTTCTGGAAGACCTAAATATGGTGGACATTTCTGTACCAGTTTGGTTAGTCTTAATAAGGGGATTAATCACTTTTGGATACAATAACTTGAATCTTTGCTTTGCATTGAAATGGGAGGGAGGGAATCTACTGTATTTACAGAAGAATAGACTCAAGTTAGTATCTTGTTCTTATTATAAACAGATATGGCCGCAACATATAATATTTAATGTTGTGGTAATTACTGAAAGCAGATAAAGAATTATATTTACAGGCAGAATATATTTTTATGTACAAAACTACAGTATCAGAATTGGCAAATGTCAAGTGCATTTTTATACTGTTTTACATTACCGTATGCAATTTTTTTCTCTGCCTCACATACATGGAAAGCAATAAATAGGTCTTCTAGAGCAATGAACTGAAAGACAGAAAGAGAGAGAAAAACTACAAAATTCTTTTTAGAGGTAAACGGTGGGCATGTAGAAAAAAAACATGACAACATGGCAAAATTACAGAGAAATGAAAACGAATAGTTTTTTTCAGTGATGCATAGATGTTCTTGACTCACATCAAGAAAATCCAACTTTGTTCGATGGTTTCAAGAATGAAACAGGAATTCTTCACATCTGAAATGAAGGAAAGTCTTGAGGTAGTTTGTATTGCAAGATTATTTTGGCTTTATTACATTAACTAGGCTGGTTTTTAGGGTCCAAAAACTAAAACAATTTGCATTATTTGTCTATAATTTCAAAGCTGTTTGATAATATTAATTAGGAGACAATTAATTGCTTGGAAAGGTGATACTGTTTCATTTGGGATTAAGGAACATTTAAGGAACCGTACATCTCTCAAATGACAGATTCCTTCAGGCTAATCTTTCAGAGGTCGTACATCTGCCAAAGGAAACTAATGGAAGTTTCTAAAAGAAGGATGTAGAAATATCCCTTTTTCCTAATTGTCATTGCCCTCTGTTTACCTATCCGTCTATCATTTGCCTGTCTGCCTAACCATCTGTCTGTCTGTCTGTCCATCTCTCCATCTCTCCATCCATCCATCCATCCATCCATCCACCCACCCATCTCTTTATTGAGGTCTTTTGAAATGACCCGACTCCCCAAGTATCAATCATCCATCTCTGAATTATACCATTCATGGACATCTGTCTTATGGAGTTAATACAAAACTTTTTGTACTTCACTGTTTTGTCAGGGGCATCTTCCCCGCAGAGGACATATCTTTTCATGTTATATTTCTTTTTCTAAATGACCTTTGCATAATTACAGTAGCCTATCTCCAAGGCTACCCAGATGCTATCCATGACTGACACTGAAAATCTGCTCTGTTTTGGATTTTCTAAACTGTAAGCAGAGTCCTCTAAGATATTTATCCACTGCTTTCTTTGCTTTGGAAATGCATAACAATATTTGCTTCAAACCTTTAAACTACATACGGAAAAGGTTATCTGCCTTTTTTTCAGTGAAAAACTATTGACTTCCACTGCAAATGAGAAATATTCATTCAGTGTTTAGCAGATAGAAATAAAATCTTGAGCATACACATTTGTTGCCTTGGCACGAGGACGAATCGTTATGTTGCCGAGTTTTATTCCTTCCCTGAGAAGTCTGCTCTGCTAAGAAAAATGAAAATATGCACCATTTCAGTAAAGGCCCAGATACGGTCACATTGAAGTTTTCTGCCTTAGCCACAGGCCACTGCAGTTGGTGAAAAAGAGCTAAATAAATTAAGCGTATGTTTTTTTTTAAAGGATGGCCTGCATATTAATGTAGCAGACCCACAAGGCACATTAATACACATATGAGTAATAAGAACAGGTACTCATTTAAGATTGTAAAGAAAAAAATACCCCTACATTCTTTTGCTTAAATATAGAAATGTTCCACATCACTCAGGAAAAGGCTGGGATATATCCCACCAGTTTGTTGACTCCCAACCCAGAAGCAACTTAATCCCAACTCAAAGGGGACCCATTGAAATCACTCTTCTAAGCCCACTGGGAAGTACTGCAGTCTTTAGGCTGCCGCTTGAGAACCAATGGGAGTACTCACATTGGTTTGAAGGATTCCAAAGGTAATGACATGCCTAAAGGCAAGTCATAGGAAGAAAGGGTCAAGAAACTGAACATGCCTAGCCCAGAAGGAAAATAAAGATTAATGGGGAACAGCAGTGGTTTAAAATTCGCAGGAGGTGAAAAACAGAATACAAATATCACGCTAAAATATAATTGTGCAAAATTATAAAAGCTTTCAAAAACCACTAAGCATCATTGATCTGTTGAATCATAATCAGAGAATACAAAATCTATACTCCATAATAAACTGGATTATTAACAGGGAATGTTGAGGGGGATTGCAGTTTTTTCTCTTTCTTAATATGGGCTTCTTAAAATCAAACAAGGGAAATAGACTGGAGAATAGATTGTAGTTAAGGGGCCACTGTGTAGTTTAATATATACAGTAGCCTCTCCAGCCTGAAGTCCCTCTACCCTGACTTTAACTTTTGGAATTCAGAACAATGGACATTCTACTTTTAAAATGCTGGGAACCAAAGTTAACACGTGCAAAATTGCTCTTCATCCTGAAGATGACTTTGCTAATTAAATCCAAGTTCCTTTGGACCAAAGAACAACTATTTTAATCAGTGCAGAAATAATCCTCAGCTATGGTGAAACAATCTTATTTTCCTGTTAACATGTCACATCTGATCCCACCGGACTATAATTTTGTTGCCCATCTTTCTTGCATTTCTGTTTCATAAAACAGCTGTTCCCTTGGGGCTCAGTTTTGACATCTGAAGGAGGGAGGCTCATTTCCTTCAGAAAAGTTGGATAAAAAGTAAATGTGATTACATGTATAAGAGAAAAATCTCAGGAGAGATTTGGAGACTGGAGAATTTTGTTTTTACTTCTTGGGCTTTTTAAAAACTGAATATTTCACAAGATCAGAAAGGGCAAAGTGGATTTCATGCTTATGGAAATGTGTGAACTGAAAGTGCATTAAAGTTTTGAAAAGCCAACTGCAAAAAGTGTATTAAATATGAATCAAATTAACTAGTGTGAGAGGGAAGAGAAAAAAAATAATGTTCCTTAAAGTGCCAATGGCTCAGATGTATTCCAAATGTAGTATGCATACAACATGGTTCAGTAATGGGTTTATGAGCATTTGCTCAGCAGAAGAAAACTTTATAGTCAGATTGGAAAATTTAGAAGCCTTCTGAGGCCCTGAAGCTCTTTTTTCCATTTATTACTGTTTTTTAAAAAAACTGTCAATGTTATCTTTCTTTTATGCCAAGTCTGAAAACATTATGTCTAAAACATAAACAGTTTGATAATTTCATACTTGTGATTTTCAAACTCTGTTTTCTCAAATCAAGGTTTTTTAAAAAATCAGAGCTTATTTATAAGTGAAAAATCTCTAATGACAAAGTATGTGTGATATAAATGGGTGTCAAACTTGATTTCATTGAGGGCCACATCAGGGTTGTGTTTGACCTCGGGGGTGGGATGGGCATGGCCAGAGTGGGCACGGCCAGGTCAACATCATTCATGTCAGGGGCACCTGTGGAGGCCAAGTACTAAGGCAGGACTTCCCTCAGACTCTCCCTCACTCTCATTATAATCTCATTATAAAGGGGTCTGGGAGGGCCATGGCCGAAAATGGGGCCAGTCCGTTGCTATTTACAGGGTGGCCCCATGGGCCAGATTTAAGCACCTGTGGGCCAGATCCGGCCTGAGGGCTTGAGTTTCACACCCTTGGTTTAGAAGAAGGTCCCAACCATTTCTTTTGCTATACTGTTTTCCAGAAAATGGCTAAAACTTACATGAGAGGCATAATCATATCCAAAGGTGGGGAATCAAGTATTCTGAACAAGCAGCCAAAGCAACTTTTCTTTCATATCATTTTGTCCATGCATTTTTCATTTAGAGAAGCCTTCTTCAGTGTTGTTGAGATTAACCTTAACATATTGTTAGGGTTGTGGTTTTTTTTTTTAAGAATTGGAAGAAGCGTGTTAGCTTTTATAGGAGCAGAGCACCTTTAATACTATTCATTAAAGTACCACAACTTGATTCAGAGCCTTAAAAAAGTCAATGGGTCCTTCTCATTTACATTAAGGAGCTGGCTCCTCAAAGCAGTGGCATCTTTTATTCTACACTTGTGAAGAAGCCCCTAACTAATTGGGTTGATTCAATGAATAACAGACGTGTGCTAGTCTCATACAAAGTTCCAATCATTTTCAAGCAAGCATAGCCTTTCTTCTAAATACAGGCCAAATAGTCTGTTTAACTCTGACTGAAACTGAATGCTTAAAAGTTACTTACTTTTCTTCTTACTTCTCAACCTGACCAGTAATGAATAAGCATGTCTTACCTGAGTCTGAAGAAGTTGTCTTAACAGAAATGAGTTTCACATTCTCTTTATCCGATGGGGCTCTGTTGGGAGGTGTTGTATGAATGACAAATGTCTCATGAAGGCAAAGGATACATGACAGGGAAGTGGATATAAGATGATACAGGACAGAAGAACTGATAGACTTTTGGCTGGATCTAACATGGAGCTTTTCCTGCCTGGCTTTGCTTCTTCTCTGACATCTTATCCTTACATTTTGTTTACCCTCATTCCTTTTATAGGAGACTGAACTATCAAGGGTGATTTACTTCAACCTTGGTGATGGAATATAGATAGTTCTCAACTTATGACTATTCATTTAATGCCCATTCAAAATTATAGCATAAAAGTGACTCATGACAAGTCCTTGCACTTCTGACCGTT
The DNA here is from genome assembly GCA_032468235.1 of Pseudoxyrhopus heterurus. Lineage (NCBI taxonomy): Eukaryota > Metazoa > Chordata > Lepidosauria > Squamata > Pseudoxyrhopus > Pseudoxyrhopus heterurus. The sequence continues at coordinate 468,948 of JANHJO010001007.1, read as the reverse complement.
GTAGTGTCCCTGTGATCAAAATTTCTGTACTTGGCAACTGGCATGTATTTATGACAGTTACAATGTCATGTAATTGCCATTTAGAAACTTACCAGGGAGCTTCCAACAGGCTAGGTCAATGGGGAAAGCCAGATTCATATGAGTTGCCTAATGGCCATGGAATAAAGGTCACAAAATCAGGTGTGACTTGCTTAATGACTGCATCACTTAGCAGTGGAGGTTCCCATCCCTAGTACTCAATTGTGGTTGGGTACTTGGCAAGGAAGCTGAGGCATCCTTTATCATGTCTAATAGCAGCTGGCCAATTTGAAGGATCCAAGTGAGCCAGATGGACACTGAGCTGTGCAAATGGCTTGGCAATTTGGAGGAACAACAAAGCCACTGCTGCTGAACGGCTGCAATTTCACACTGTTGCCCATTGCCCCCTTCTGTCTAAAATAAGAAACGCAAGTAAGCCACCATAGGAATGGGCAATGCCATCGATGCTTCTTTCAGATTCAAATTTTCGTAGATATGTTCGATTTGGTCCTTCTCAGCTTCAGTTCATATCCAATTCACTAAACTTGGGAATCCTTGTGTATTTTGATGCACATGTGTACTTTTCTTTAACACAAATAATTTTTGCAATGTAAGTCAGATTGTTCACTGTTTCCATGAATATATACATTTGATTGGAGTCTTTTTTCCAATGCATTTTTTTTTAAATAATGAGAAATTGTGTTAGAAAATTTTATTCTGCATATTGGTTAAAAAAATGAAATTAGGTATGTTTTCATTCAAACATGTATTAAATTAATTTCTCCTTTCTCCTGCTAGAAAATACAGGGATGTCTTGTTCTCTCTGTCACCTTGTTTGTCCTCCCTGGAGTAAATGTGTCAGGAAATTTGTTTTTTTTTTTCTTTGTAGGCCAATCAGAGGTGGTATTTGCCATGGTCAGCCAATCAGAGGTGGTATTTGCTGGTTTCCCGAATTATTGCTACCGGTTCTCCGGAACCTGTCAGAACTGGCTGAATAGCACCTCTGATTTCTATGCTGGACTGGAAGAACAAATAGCATTTCCCCCCTTCACCTAGTAAAGAATCCTAAACCTGGCTTTTATCCCAGGAATATTTTTTTTAGAAAAACTAAATTCCTATTTCCATGGCATAAGACATAAAAAGACAGAGGATTATATCTTGCTCCCAATGGGAAGTAGGAGAGGAACAGTGATCTGTTCCAACACAGATTTATTGAGAAGAACCATTTAATTCAGAGGAATGTGACTGAATTCATTTGAAAAGCATTAGATTGCAACCTGAGTAGTTTTGGAAAGCCTTAGCAACTTGCATCTGACTTTCCCGAATATAAATAATGACAATAACAGAACATGGTAATAATTGTGCACTTTCTTTGTCAATATTACATAAAACTGGAGCTCTATATTCTCTAAACTGGACAGTGCTGGAGGGTGGGGGAAAACCCCAAACCTAGTTGAAAGCAAAGCCAAGCAAAATATATTCATTACCTCATTTGGAGAACACAGTTTTAAAAGATTGCCTTGAAGATTTTCCAGAGGTAAATGAATGAGCTCAAAGAGGATTAAAAAAAATGGTACAATTGTTTTTACAGATGTCAGTTTGGTATCTGGGTCAACATTAAAGGCCATGCTGAAACATTCAAAGAAATCTACCTGGATTAGTAAATCAACAGTTTAATTAAAATGATCACACTTAGGTCTGTGCAAATTTGAATTTTTGGATCAGTATCCAAACAAAGAAAGAGTCAACCCAAGTCTGGACAAGATAAAAATTGTTACAGAAATGGAAATGCTTTCTGGTGTTCTTAAAGCTCAGGGTGAAATTGCATGCTAAATCAGTTCAGATGGTCTGCAAGCAACTTTACAAGTGCTAAACATCTTTGGTGAATTACCAAAGAGTCATGCCCTGATTGACTGGCTGTTTTTAAGACAATGAAGAAGTCAATTGTCTCAACTTCTCTCATCCTGAAATTTTAGAGTCCAAATAATGATATGGTAGTAACTATAGATAATACCTGTGCTGAGTCAGCAATATAATTTAAGCAGCTTACTGCTATAACTAAAGTTGTGGAGAGGGATTCCTTGAAAATCTATTTATCTGTGGCTTGAGAAATGGGATAGTTTTTCTGAACTCTTTCAATGACAAAGTGTGGAGACAAATTCTCCAGCATTTTCTCACAGATGAGTGTGAATACCAACAAAAGGAGTGATAAAATTGTCTCTTCTCTTCTTGTTTATTTAATTTATGTGTCACTATCGAAAGTGACTCTGGAATGACTTCTTTAGCTGAAAAAAATAGTAATAATTTGTTCTTTGTATCCTGAAAATTTGTTGTGCTTTGTCAGCCGCCAGCAGCTGAATCAGATGAGGAGGAGGCGTGAGAGTCAGGATCAGCATCAAGGCAACATGAGAGCTCCGAGGGGGAAGAGGGAATGGAGCTGTCAGAGAGAGAGAGACAGAAGTGGAGCCTGGGCCGTCCATCAGCCCTCAGATAGAGAATCTACAGCCCCCAGGTCTGGAGGTGGCTGAGGAGGAACTGCTGGGTTCAGCGCCTGATGTACGGATGCGCAGAAAGCAGAGAGAGGAGAGCAGTGGAAATCTGTGGGCTGATCCTTGGGACAGAAAAGCCACCACTGCTAGCGAAGCCCCACCCTAGCTCTGGGGATAAAAGGCAGGGGGTGGAGATGAATAGATGTGGCAGACAACTATTCATCTCCCTGCCGGATGGACTTTTTGCCGGAGCTGCGGGTGCTCCTAATAAAGGAATCAGTGATTAAGTACAGAGGGTTTGTCGTGTTTGGGGAGCTGTGTCAGAAAAAAATTGTAGCTGTCTTATTTATTTACTTATTTGCTTATTTATATATTTATATCCCACCTTTATTGTTTTTACAAATAACTTAAGATGGTGAATATATCCAAAACCACTTCCTCTTCCCATTTTCTCCACAACAACCCTGAGAGGTATTGTATACACACACAGAACAAAACTTTTGGATGAAATTCCACAAAGTTACATTTTCTGAGGTGTGTGTGTGTGTGTGTGGGAGGGGGGGTTAAAAACGTTTTTTAGGAAATGTTATTACTGCACCAAGTAGAATAATGATTATGAGTGCTGAGCAAGTGCAGCTTGGTCACACACTGAGAATCAAAATACACATGAGACAGATTGTAGCTGACTTGAAACTCCACAGAGTATCTGCCTGCAAGTTATGTAACTTTAATTCCCACTCTCTACCTTTTCACTCTCAAAATTACGTTCATCTGGAAGAAGTGGGACTTGACTGCTGAAAGATAAATGTGAAAGGCTAGAAGGTCAGCTGAACAACACCACTCTTTTCAAAACTGGGTTGTTAAAGAAACTGTAACCTAACTTGTTTAACGTGTTTTAACATAAATGAACAAAATTGATGGAAGAAAAGGGAAAAAACTTACTGTTCAGTTCCATTCTCTTGCCTCTCTGGAAAGAATTTAAATTCAGATTATCTTTCTAGTCCACCATGATAAGTCACATCATCTTTCTACATTTCTAGTTCAACATGATAGTCAGAGATCTTTTTCTTTTATGTATCAGGATTTTTGTCCTTCTTATGTAGAGACTCTTGAAATACAAACTTTGAGTGTGGTCTAAAACCAGTAATAATTTTCAAAGATTTTATACATGAAATTTCTGAAGCAATTTGAATCTAATTATAATTTATTCCAAGAAGATTTAGAACTGATTTCAATTGTTTAATTCTCGTCCAATTTTTAACGGTTGTTCTTATAAATGATATCAGCAACCGAAATCTAATCTGTGAAGCATGTGAGACATATAGCAGTCTTTAGTAACAGATGCTTCTGTTCAATTTCTATATCTTTATAAGAGAGTTTTTCTAGCAGATTTCTTAAGAGTAGGTTGGATGCGCCATGAGGATGTCCACTTAAGAGTCTGTAAGTTGAACTTCAGCTTTAGGGTTCTAGATCTTCTTTCACCTAATCTCAGAAGCACTTTAAGAAAGATTGTTAGGTTTCTAGTCTAGCAAATAAAATCTCAGACTACTAGACATAAAGGGCCTTTCACATCATTAAATCCATCTTCCTCCTCTATGCAGAATAAAGGATCCCCAAGAGATAGTTATCCAGCATGTCACGGAACACATTGTCCTATGTCTTATATTCTGCAACAATTAAGAACAGTTTTTATCTTCCATATGATAATCTTTCAGATATTTAAAGAGTGCTATAATGTAGTCCCTTGATCTTCTTTCTCATGGCTAAATATTGTTAGCGCCTATAGTTTTATGTTTCCTTGATCATTCTTCTTACCATCTCTGAACCTGTTCCATGAATGAATTGTATCTTAAAAGTGGTACATAGAATAGAATAGAATTCTTTATTGGCCAAGTGTGATTGAATACACAAGGAATTTGTCTTCTGTCCCTATGCAGAACTGCCTGCCTACTCATAATGGGTTCCCACCAAAGTAGAACCAAGTAGAAAGAATTATATTTCACAAAATCTGAAAACTATTTTTTTAAAGCAGCCACCAAAGATTGTGGACTCATGTTCAGTTGACATCTAAACTACTTTCTCAAACACCCCAATGCAAAGCCAGATACCCTCATCCTATGTCTCTGTGTTTCATTATGTCATATACATTTTAATTTTTACAAAATACATACACACCTGGCGTTGTCTTCAAGCACATTCGGTACAAAGCCATTAAAAGGAATACGATGACACTTATTACTATTAGGGCAATGACAACTGGCAAAATTATACCTGTATGTAATGAAAATATTTATTTTATTTTATTCATTTTACAACACCCGCACATCTTAAGAGTAGGTATAAAACATGACAAACTTTCCCAACCAGCCTTGATACCTTCTTTGAGAATTCTTGAAAAACTTAATTCTGGTACTACCATAAGGACAAAGACAGATGGATGACCTTGAGTTAGTCATATTCTCTCAGCCCTAGGAAGGAAGCAATGCAAACCACTTCTGAAATCTTGCTAAGGAAACTGGAGGGACTTGTCCCTGCAGTTTACGGGAGTCAGCACTGACTTGAAGGCACCCTAAAAAACCAATTTGTTACACTTTCTATACTTCAGCATAACCGCTAGGTGGCAGGCAAAGAGCCTTAATGAAAGGGGTGGAGAATCTGTTTTCCTGTCCTGCTCAAAAGTCTCTGCAGTAAATAGCAGTATCTTGATTTCCAGAATTTAAGATCAAGATGGTTTCCCCCCCCCCCACACTATGAATTAAAAGAACAAATTACAAATGGGAGTGTAGCTCTCTTCTTCAGCATAATACTAGTTTCTGCAAATATGTTTAAGAGAGTGGATACTGTATACTAAGGCTGTCAATCTCGCAGGCTGCGGGCCAAATGCTTCACGTGCTGGCCACGCCCATTCCTGGTTTAGCAAAGGGGAAAAAAGTCACGATACGTCATGTGATGACGCTGTGACAATGGGAGTTTGACACCCCTGCTGTACAAAGTTT
>JANHJO010001007.1:431664-442066 GCA_032468235.1 Pseudoxyrhopus heterurus | reverse complement strand
ATTTTACCGACCTCAGAAGGATGGAAGGCTGAGTCAACCTGGAGCCTGGTGGGATTCGATTAGCCAAACTGCTGATCGGCAAGTCTGCAGAGTAGTCTGCAGTACTGCGTTCTAACCACTGCGCTACTGCAGCACCAATGGCATCCCCCCACTTTTTTTTTTTTGGAGCATGTATTGTCACTTAGGCCATTAAAACCAGCCCATTGCTGCAGGTAGGAATCCAAATTAAAACATGATTATCCATCCATTAGCATATCTAGTGAAGGAGTTTTTATTTTTTCATTATGTACTGCTGAATTGCCCTTCCAGTTCACAACACTCAACAGGAATCTGTCTTCCTGCAACTTAAATCCTTGATTCCATATCCTGTGTTCTGCCATGCTACAAACTTTAGTTAACAACCGATAAAAGAAATATGAGTAGGAATCCAGAGTTCAGAAAAAATAGGTTGATTATTTATTTATTTATTGGAACTTCTATGCCGCCCTATTCCCGAAGGATAATAAAATGGTATTTATTCATCTGCTCAGTTCGTTCTGAGCAATATATACAGGCACCCACACATTTTTACTCATGGGAGTATTTTTTTTTATCATCCCTTGTTCAAACCCTTTTTATTTTTCTGTATAAAAGCACATTGGTTATGCAATACTTATCAATAGGAATGCTTCTCCATGTTAAGTGTGTTTATTCACATGTATGTGTGTCAGACAGAGATATATCAAGGATTTTTAGATCTCAGCACTCACAAATACAAGAGAATTTTAAGCTGCAAACAGAATTTTCAGTGAGAACTCTGTTAATTCCAGTCTTCTCTGGAATTAACAAAAGGCAGCGGTTTTAATTCAGTACCTAGGATTGCATAATTATTTACCACAAGGATCCCGATAGTTACTAGCCATTCAGTCAATTGGTCTATCCCAAAATCTGTGAAAGGATAAAAGGATACTATGCACCGACTGAGAAGGCACAACTAGAATAAACAACAATAACACAATTTTCGTTCTTGCTAAATGAAATTTCTGATCTCCAGTTCTTTCAGAGTGTTTGAAAAGGAATAGTACTACTTGTTTTCTGATTATTGTTCTGAATTACTTTCTTGATAAACGAGCAGCCCTCTAAAGAGTACTACAGAGTGCACCAATGCTAGAATCCATAATAAATATTAAGAAATGAATCCGTAATATCTCCAGTCCCAGTTGCATCATGTTCCCCAAACTGTCACAGATCACAATGTTCTATTCGTGCCAGGACATTGCTTTATTCCCCATCTTATTCTTACTAACATAAAATTAGAAATACAAATAGAAAATGGCCACACAATAATTGCATATTTATTTTTCTAGCTCTGAGCTCATTAAATACAATGGGACTTGCACCAAAGGAGCACCCTAATGCAATCCTATGCTTGTTTGCAAGTAAATTCTTGTGGTTAAAGGAGTTTCTTTCCAATAACTGTGCTTGAAAAACAACCTACTTCTTTAAATGCAATATTTCTAAGGTAAGTAGTTAATTTTTAGCAGGATTGCAAAAAATTAGCAATCCAGCTACCCCACTCTACTCTGAACTAAGGGATTACAAATTTGTAAAAGGGAGTTTAAAAGGAGTTTGTTGATGTTTTCTCACAGGTGGGGAATTCTTCTAAAAATCATTTTGGATGCCTATATGACAATGCAAATATTATTAATTATCATTTCAAGGCACCTGGGATGATGTTACTACAGCCACACCAGAAGCAGTTAGATGGTTAGCTTCCTTAGGTATCAAATTAAAACATTTATTTAAATTAAAGTTGTATGTCAGTGATTGCAAGAGCTCTGTAGATGCCATAAGTTAAATAAAAAATTATAATAATTTGTTATCCTCAACTGCTAGTTTACAAGGAGCTAGTCCTCTAGAAATGTTTACTGATCAGATACGAGAGACAGATCTTTTTACTTTTTAAGTTTTAGAAAGAATCGTGTGTTTTCTTTCACAGTAGGTGAACAGTTTCTGAGACCCAAACAAATATGACTGCAATCTGGTGACAAAATGGCAACATAACAGGCTGCCACTTCACTAGCTCCACTGCTCTGAGAAAGCTGAAAAGGCGGCAAAGAAATCTGGGTCCTTACCCTCCTCACAGAAGAAGCCAGAGAAAGCCAGGGAAAGAAGGACAGTGCTCCACAGCTTCCAAGCCATCATTCAGGGTGCTCCAGTTGTCTCCTTCCAAAGGCAGCAGCAGGACCAAAACTCCCTCACCCAACCTGGTTCTAATTAGCCGGTGGGAAAGGTTTGTAGCAGAAAGAAAGAGGGAGTAAGGCCAGCTGTGGAGAGCCACTGCCCATCCTGCTTATTTGGGGGACCTTGATAAAGAACAGGAGGAAACACGACAGCCTCCCTCCGGGAATTCAGCATGGAGGAGATTTATTGTTTCAGCCCGTTCACAGGAACTCCTTCTGCTTTGGCAAGCGTCCGTGTTTTTGTTACTCCGTTATTTTGTTCTTTAGCTGCGGAGGTCAGGAAAGGTTGCTTAAGGGAAGGATCTCCCTTTAGAAGAGGTCACTTTGATAACGTTGAAAATGTATTTTAAAAGGCATTCGGAACACACCCACTCACACTTAATGATGGCCATAGTTAAAGCAGGATGAATGCTACTATTACCATACGAAATAGTAGCTCTCTAAACTTTTAAAAGAATGTTTGGTGAGCAGTTCTACTTAGGGAAAGGCTTGTATTGTGCAATTTGGGCTACCATCTTTTAAATTCTACCTTAAGACATGCTGTTTCCAAGAATGATTGAAGCGGAGGTCTACCGTTAGGCAGAATGAGTCAGTTTCCTCAGACAGCATAACTTGGGAAAAATGGATGCCTATACTTCCTAAATTAACAGTGGAATATACTGCTTGCTTTGTATATTGAAGATTAAATTTCCACATCAGCCAACTTCTGTATCTAGAATATTTGGGGATAGAAGGGAGAAGGCTGTTTATACATTGCCTAAGACCATGGAATCTCTTAGTCTGGTTTTACAGAGTTGTGACATTCTGTACTGTTTTTCAGCCCTCCATGCTGATAAACTTAAGTTTCAGTTGTGTGGGTTAAGTTTTATCCAATATATTATAAATATCACATACTGATTTGGTACATTAATTGTTTCCTGGGGTTTAAATGTAAATGTAAAGGGTAGACACATCTGGATATTGTCAAATTAAACAGAAATAAAAATTAAACTCTGAGGATTTTAACAATATTGAACAATTGAACAATACAGTACTATGGTATGTATATTGGGGGACAGAGGAGATCATCCAAAATAAAATATTGCCACCTTTGTTTAAAACAATACCATAATTTAAGGTAGGGATGAAAGAAATGAAGCCCAGGGTGGCTGGATTTAAAAAGTTCAATATCTTTTTTGAAATTTTGGAGAGGTTCATTGTGTAAGTTGGTATGTGGCTTTATAACATCTTAAGGCACCTATTTCACCCCCAAAATCTGAAACCCATCCAAAATTAGGGCTGGTCTACTCATATCAACATGTTACATTAAATGGTATATTATCAAGCTGACAGGAATTCCACACTTCTAGTTTGTGGAATCCAAATGGTACCTCAATGGGAGCATCTTCTGGTGTCCTTTTCATGGATTAAAGCAGAGGTGTCAAACTCGCAGTGTCATGTTGTCATCACATGATGTATCACGACTTTTTTCCCCTTCACTAAACCGGGTATGGACGTGGGCAGCATATGATACATATGCCCTGTGGGCTGCGAGTTTGACAACCCTGGTTTAGAGTTTAGACTATCCACTAGATCAGGGGTGTCAAACTCATGTCATCACAGCAGCATCACATGATGTATTGGGATTTCCCCCCCTTCGCTAAACCAGGTGTGGGCGTGGCCAATGTGTGACGCATCCGGCCTGTGGGCCAGGAATTTGACAGTCCTGCACTAGATGATAAAAATGGGCCCAGATCATAGACATTTATGGCATTAAAGGCATGTTACTATACTGGAAATTTAAAGAAAGGTTACACTGAAAGAAGAGAGACACAAGTTGTTCTCCAAAGCACCTGTAATTGAGGCATTTTGTGAGAAACTGTCAGACAGAGGCCCCTACTACATGTCAATGAGCTCTATATTGTATTCCAGACTAATTAAAAGGGAAACAATCAATTTCCTCAACATGTTGCTGTTGTTGTTTTTTAAATGGAAATATTGATTATATTTGTTTTACTGGAAGCAAAATATAAGCCATATGTAAGGCTTCATTTTCCAAAAGAATGCAAACTCAACTTCTTGTAGCACTAATTACATCTTGATCCAAATTTTACGTTAGGTAAAATCAGCAATGAAAATGAAGAGAGAAGCTGAAGGAACAAGTAGAAACAAGTAATCATTCATTATCTGCCAAAAAATATGTTTCAGCCTTTGTAATTATGAAATAATTTGTGTAGCAATACCGTAGCATCTGGGCAAAGCAGGTATCCTGAAATTATTATTAGCATCATAACCAAAATCATGTAGTATCACATGCCACTGGGTATATGAACGGTGAGATGATCAAGGCAATTTTTATAGATGGAAGCAATTATTTAATAGGAAACAAACACACATATAATTATCATTGGACCAAGAATAGGTAACCAAGTGCCTTCTAGATATTTTGGACTATATTTCATCACTTCTGACTATTACCTATGCTAACTAAGTCTAGAAGACTTTGAGATGTTGACCTCTACCCCTACTTTAGTTGGGAGAGGTGTTTTTGGTTTCTGAGGTGGAAAGGAAAGAATAAAACTGATAATAACTGATAATTACATGCATAAGATTTTATTCAAATAATGGATTATGGCTGAATTCTTTTTATTCTTCAAATGTCAGCCTTTCTGGAGAGCCTTGTAAACTGGACTAACCTATGTGCAGATATTAATACTGAGTCAATGAGCACCGTCCCTTTAAGCTGCTTCTGTCTTATGTGGGTGTGATACTTGCACTCATGTGGGTTCTGTCTGGATTAAGACACCTAGCAACAGCTCACAAGGTAGGTAGTCAATAGAGCAAAGTAATCGCATGTTCCCTTTGGAGCTTCACATCTTTCTTCTCCTGGACAGCAGGAGAAGGACAGCAATTGACAATTGCTTTTATTCATGTGGTGGATTTTACTGGATACACTGAAAAGTCTCTCTCTCTCTCATCTCTCTTTCTATATCCACGTGTGTGTCAAAGCACACACCATTAAAATAAAAATGTATTTCATGCTTGCCCTGTTGGTCTCTGGTGTCTTCTAGAATTGTCTTTATCAGGAATGCTATGACACCACAATGGCTTTAACATTTGTCTTGACAATAGAAGGCTCCTGGCATTGAGCTGAGAGTGACTAGAACAATGAAGAAATGGCGCACTGCTGGACTTATTTTTTAAAATCTGAGGGAAAAATATCTAGTTCACAGAAAGAAAAATGACATTTTTTTAAAAAAAAAAAACCTGTTTAAGCAGCAATCTTTTTATCTACAAGCCAAGTTAGCTGTAGAAGTCATTAGAAACCATGGTAACAGTTGACTCAGTTGTGGAGGAATTCCTGCCTCTGTGAGCTGGCCAAAGAACTGTTGGAGTTAGCTTGTAGCAAAGTAGAATACAGAAGCCAAAATGGACAGGAGAGCTCAAGCAACATAAGGGAAAAAGAAAAACCACAGCCAAAAATATGTCTGGAGGTCATATCTGATGCAGGGGTGAATACAGAGTGATGATGTATGTTCCTGCCCTTCAAAAATGGTTGCTAGCACATTCTAGTGAAGAGTCAATTGGGAAGTACGATTAAATCCAATGAAATGAAAAGGAACTAGTAAAAGTGAAAGAAAAAATAATGAATGTTTGCAGAACCACAAATATTATGAGAGCAGATAGATGAAGCTTGGCCAAAGATATATTCTTCTGCTTACCTTGAGATCAAATAAACTTCAGTTATAAGAGAAATTTTATAAATTACTTGAAGGTAATATCAGTTTACTAGATTTAATATCTGAGATTAGTGGTGTATTTTTCTTTGCTTGAACCACCTGCTATTTATTGCAGATGTTTGGCCTAAGCTTGTGGCTCTGTGGTATCTTATTAATACACTCTTCAAAAATGTCTCTGCCAATGATATTTTGGTGTTCCAGGGAGAATCTGTCGTTTTCTAAATTGAGTGTAAACTTCTATATTAGGGAGCAGAATGTACCAGGAATTTACCAGGAAATGTGACTAGAGTGCCAAAAATGTCTAGGTCAAGTTTCTATCATAGAATAATGACTGATCAGTATCTTAAAAGAAATTACAATTTCCTCATAGTTGCTATTGCTAATTGTGCATATCAGTTCACATTTTCCTTTATTTTAAATGACATACCAAATTTAGATTGATGTTTTGCATTAGCTTTCTAGCCCTAAAGTTTTGCATCACCAAATCAGCTTCATGTTTAACTTGCCAATTTCTTTATCCAAGAAAATAATGTTAATTCTTATCCTTTGTATCTTGATATTTTATAGTTGGGAAGCCATCTGGGCTGAAATGAACTTGGGTATTTTGTGATTCAGAGTCTTTGAGAAATCACTCATTGTTTTAACATTCTGTGTGAATGAAGCAATCTTGTTTCCACATCACACACTTATTTGAATCCTTGAATTGTATTGTGTGAACTCAAGCAACCAACTCAACCAATGGGAAGCAATGTGCAAAATCTTGCCTTCTGGTAGCATCACAGCCCTTAAAATTGCTGGGACTATTGACTAGTTTCCATAAATAGTTTTTTGTATCAGTTGTTTTTTTTTGCTTTTGTTCCTTTTGTTTTTTGCTATTTATTTCAGATTCTTCAAATTCTTTAAATTCTAATTCTTTAAATTCTTAAGCTTATGATTAAATTTTTGTTTTGTTTAGAACTGAAGGCAGAATCACTCTGTGGTTTCAAACTTTTCTATAGTAATAACTTAGAAGTACTTAATGAGCAAATGATTATAAAGTGAGGTTTGTCCTTTAAAAATCTCCACCATCATCCTGGGCAAAATAGCTAACGCTTTTGTCTCCTGGTGCTCAAATTCATAGAAAACCAATGCACTGCAATCTATTTGCAAGAAACAGCTATCTGGAGCACACGTGGGCTATCTCCTGTCCTCTCCTTTTCTGGAAAGTTTCCAAAGGACCAGTCTACTCATTGATTCCTTAGTCTTTGCCCCAGTCTTCAGTTGTCAGCTGTTTTCAGTTCATCCTTCTCCCTGAAGTCCCAGACTGGTTTTTTATTTATTTCAGGCACATGTAGTTCTTAACTTATAATCATTTTTAAAATGATGGTTTGAACTTATGACCAGTCAGCTTCTGATAATCAAAATCAATTAATTCATTTAATAACCATGTGATTGCTTAACTGCAGCAAAAATAGTCATAAAAACAAATTAAGTCACATGATGATTTGCTTAACTGCATAGCTTAATCAAAATTCTGATTGCAATTGTAATCATAAGGTGACAATTATCTGTAATGATGATGATATTGTTGTTGTTAGTTGCGAAGTCATGTCCGACCCATCACGACCCCATGGAAAACGTTCCTCTAGGCCTTCCTGTCCTCAACAATCCCCCAGAGTCCATTTAAGCTCGCACCGACTGCTTCAATGACTCCATCCAGCTACCTCATTCTCTGTCGTCCCGTTCTTCTTTTGCCCTCAATCACTCCCAGCATTAGGCTCTTCTCCAGGGAGTCCTTCCTTCTCATGAGGTGGCCAAAGTATTTCAGTTTCATCTTCAGGATCTGGCCTTCTAAAGAGCAGTCAGGATTGATCTCCTCTAGGACTGACTAGGGACTTGCAAGAGTCTTCTCCAACACCATAGTTCAAAAGTAATGATGATAAATGTTGATATATTCTCTATTCCAAATTATTTTCAGCTACCCCTGTAGCTGCTGTTATTTGCAGTTTTTTTTTTTAAAAAAAAATACTTATTACACACAGGGACACATCTAATTTACAATATTTGGATTGTATGAACTGAAAATCTCTATCCTGTCTTCATCAGAGAGAGCAAAATGGGCCCATTCTCATGGAATTTTAGAGGGTTCATTCATAATTTTCTATTTCTAATCCTATTTTTTCCCCCAGTGTTTATTCTATGTAGCTTGTGTCCAGGAAAAAGTCTATTAAGAAGTAAGATGAACTAATTCACTAATTCATTTTTATTGGATCTCTAAGAATTAGCTGAAAGTTGGAATAAGAGACAGCAAGAGTATTTAGAAGGGCGGTGCTTAAAAATCAAGATGATGACTGAGCTGCAACCTTTTTTATGTATGTAAAGAGGAGTAGGACTTTGATCACACAGTCGCAACCATTATTTAACTTTTTGTCGCCCCCATCTCCTGGACATCTTTGAGCTAGAGAGAATTTTTAATTAATTACAAATTTTTAACATTTGAGCTGATTCTAATAATCACCAGCGATTCTCCACACCAGGTTACTGCCCACACAGTTTAACCCCAATAATGGGCTAAAATATTTTCAGAGTTAAAAAAAATATTTTACCAACTCCTACTTTGGCAACTTGGTGAACTATGTCTCTTTTTCTTTGTAGATTTCACCCCTTCGCTTGCCAGAATTTCTATTTTCCAATTTATATCAGACATATATAAAGCAGAATGAAATACTTTCCACCACATGGAAAGCTATCAATTGTAGGAGTAAAATAACCAGCTGAAAATCAAGTGTTCAAAATGACTTGCTGAAAGCCAATATTTTAAATTACCCATGCAAAGGTTGTGGTTATAGATGATTTTTCATACATACACATTTCTGGTAATTTATTATAGTGTTGGGCATTTCATAATAATGGTATGTTCCACCATGCATTCATCTCTTTTTGAGAAATTCTAGCTACTGGGGTTAGAATAATATTTTTAAATTTCAGATGTAGGGTAAAATAAAATGTCCCTAATCAAAAAATAGAGTTATTTCATTCAAAAGTGGGAATTGATCTGTTTGTGGTTATTTTTTCTGATCTATGCATTAAATTATTTACATTATCAAAAATATTAGTGGAGATGTTTATATCAATGTCACAATTCCCCTTTTTTCTTTTTGAAATGAAAATATATTTTGAGGGGAAATGTTCTTAGAAAATAATCTTTTAGATTAATATTAGGCCTAGTCCAGCTTGCCCCTACCTGGTGCCATCCAAATTTTATTTTTTATTTTATTTTAATGGAATTTCTATACCGCCCTCTCCCGAGTTCATTGAACTTTAATTCTAATGCTAACTGAGATAAAAGAAAAACCTGGATTAGTTGAGTCTTCATTTATAGAAGAACCACACTTCCCGTATTTAAAAACAAAAGTTTGTTTTTAACAAAACAATAGGTAACGATCACCTATTCTTTTTATCTTGTCATCATCCTCTTCCTCCTCTTCTTCCCTGACACTGAGTATCAGTACTCTTAGAAAGTATGTTGTCTATGAGTGTTGGTGCATACGGGCAAAGAAGTGGTTGGAATACCAACTGATTGGTATGGTATGTCCTGTTAAAGCATATATTTTCCAGTCTCGTCTATACTGATGAACTTAGTCCCTCTCCTCTCCTCTTCTTTCTTTATTGGTTTACTAGCTGATTGGTATATCCTATTATATTCTATTTTCTAGTCTGGCCCATGTTGATGAACATAGTCCCTCCCATATCTTCTTCTGTATCAGTCCAGGGTGGGTAAGGAAACAGGGAAATAAACCACTTAGGGACTTGCTAAAGGTGAGTCAGATAGAGCATCCTGTCAACCCTGAAGATGAGATATGTGTAGACATATTTTATTGTAGCCTTTATCTATTCTTTTCTTAGCTTTATTTAGGTTTCTGTAAGGGATTTTAATGGTATTTCAGGCTTGCCGCACTCTAGCTGTTCGAAGGGGGGTTATAGAGATAAAGGTGAAATATTATGTCTAGATGGCATTCTTTCCCGTGGGAACAGAGAAGATGCCTGCAGTTGGAGGAAGGTGGAGTTTGGAGTCACCAGACTGATGGACTGAGAATTGATGGGAGATTGTGACTCTGGGGGGAAGGTTCACACTTTTGCTTTTTACGGGGTGTAATTCTGGAATCTGGCCAGAGTCGGAATTACACTATGACCTTGCCAATTTGATATGTTCCTAATAAACAGACATTAAAGAAAGATGGATGCCTTGGATTTTATTTCTGGAGACATATTACTTGGAACCTTGACACATCCTATGACCAAAGCGGAGGAAGAGTTTGAAATATGGGAAGGAATTTTTAAACTGGTTTAACTTCCAGCTGGTTCACAATGGAACACAAAGACCTTTAAGGCTACTGAGTAGAAAATACCCCCGTTTATTAAGACACCAGACAGCATGGAACATTCATCTAGTCAACATTTCTAAGAGTTGTGTCCTGGCAT